>ML249611.1:4946-98204 GCA_005239495.1 Nicotiana undulata | reverse complement strand
GTACGAGCTCGCAGCAGTAGCTGACGCAGGTTCGTTAGCAGCAGTCACAGGATTTCGAGGTAGATGTTCAGCGTCCAGAACTTCTCCATTTTCCTTCCTTATTTAGTTTAGCATTTGATTCAGATACATGTTATAGTTTTAGCAGAGTTAGATTTATTTATTCTTAGATGCTCGTGACTATTGACTCCAGTTCTTGGGAGGTTGGTTAGACTATTATTGGGACGTTAAGACTTAATTATATTATTTGATGCTATGGTTGCCTGCTTATTGTTATATTGTGAACTGTTATAATTTAATAAATGCGTAGTAAAGTGATGGTCAGCTAGTCTAGTTCCACGATAGGCGCCATCACAACCTGTTAGGATTTGGGGTCGTGACACCCCCATTATCGAGGTTGATTGTAAAGAAACCTCAGATACTCTAAGTTAGTACGAACAATGGTTTCCTCGTTAAAAACCTTTCCGGAAAAACCCATTTGGGATAAAAACAGGTCTAAGGGAAAAAGAGTGTAACGCGTGCTTTAAGATCTGGTATCTTCCTGCTTGAAGAGAACTTCGATGCCTTTGCTCGAACACCTGAAAATAAGTTAGTGTAAAACGTAAATGAAAAGGGAGAAAGTCATAACTGAATAATAATATCGTTTGAGGAGTGAGATGTTCTAATTATTTGGTAGTTACTCGTTGTTTATCGTGCCAAGCTTGTAGGATCCCTTTTGCGACGATATCAAGGACTTAATACGGTTCTTCCCAATTTGGGCTGAGTTTTCCTTCGTTAGGGTCTCGAGTGTTGATTGTGACTTTTCTCAGAAATTAGTCCCCAATTCTGAAGCGGCAAAGGTTGGTCCTTCGATTATAATACCTTTCGATGCGTTGCTTTTGTGCGGCCACTTGAAGGAGGGCGGCTTCCAATTTTTCATCTAGTAGTTCGAGGCTTGTACTCATAGCCTCATGATTTGACTCTTCTGTTGTGTATTGAAATCTAGTTTTGGGTCCCCGACTACGGCTGGGATCAAGGCTTCAGCCCCATATACTAAGGAGAACAGTGTTGCCCCGTACTGGATTTTGACGTTGTTCGATATGCCCATAGGACTTCGGGTAGAATTTCTATCCATTTTCCCTTTGGCTTCGTTCAATCTCTTCTTCATATTCTGGATGATGGTCTTGTTTGTCGATTTGACATATCCGTTTCTGCTAGGATGATAGGGTGTCAATAAGATCCTTTTTATTTTGTGATCTTCGAGAAACTATGTTATTTTGGTGCCGATGAATTGTTTTCCATATTCTTATACAATCTCAGAAGGTATCCCAAATCAGCATATGATTTGATCCCAGATGAATTCTATAACTTATTTTTCTCTAAACTTCTCGAAGGCTTGTGCTTCAACCCACTTAGAGAAATAGTCAGTCATAAATAAAATGAACTTAGTTTTACCTGGGGCCGATGGCAGAGGCCCAACGTATCCATTCCCCATTTCATAAATGGCCATGGGGATAGGACTGAATGAAGTTGCTCTCTGGGATGGTGGATAATTGGTGCATACCTTTGGCACTTATCACATTTTCAAACGAATTCTTTAGTGTCTTTCTCCATATTGGCTCAATAGTATCAAGCTTTGATGATTTTGTGAACTAATGATTTGGCACTGGAGAGGTTCCCGCAAGTACCCTCGTGAACTTCTCGTAGGACCTAATCGGTGTCTCCTAGACCCAAGCATACTCCCAATGATCAAACATCCTCCTCTATAATGTTCCATCTTAAGCCAGTGTGAATCGAGCAACTTTTGTTCGTAGAGTCCTTGATTCCTTAGGGTCCGATGAGAGCTTTCCGTTTTTCAAATACTCAATATATTTATTCCTCCAATCCCAAGTTGAGCTCATGGAGTTTATTTCGGCATGTCCTTCTTCGATCACTAACTTCGAGAGTTGTACTACAGTCCCCTAGCTGATTTCGTTGTCTTCGATTGATGATCCCAGATTCGCAAGGGCATTGACCTCGCTGTTTTGTTCTCGAGGTACATGTTGCAAGGTCCATTCATTAAACCGATGTAATGTTACCTGCAATTTATCCAAATACCTTTGCATTCGATCCTCTCAAACCTCAAAGGTTCTGCTGACTTGGCTTACCACCAGTAAGGAGTCGCATTTGGCCTTGATGACTTCCGCTCCCAAGATTTTAGCTAGTTCGAGACCTGCAATCATGGCCTTGTACTCGGTATCATTGTTAGTCAACTTAGAAGTTTTGATAGATTGCCTAATTGTATTGCCTGTGGGCGGTTTCAAAACGATGCCTAGCCCATACCCTTTCACATTTGAAGCGCCGTCTGTAAAAAGGGTCCATACCCCTGATGATGTATGCGATTTTATCAAAAGAAAATTTGACTTCAGGTACGAGGGCTGGCGTGAAGTCGGCCATGAAGTCTGCTTAAATTTGAGACTTGATGGTTATTCGGGGTAGATACTCGATATCATACCCACTGAGTTTGACGACCCATTTTTCCAATTTTCCCGATAGCTCGGGCTTATGTAAAACATTACGAAGAGGATAAATGGTTATCACACATATTGGGTGACATTGGAAATACAATTTTAGTTTCCTAGAGGCGCTTATTAGAGCAAGTGCCAATTTTTCTAAGTGCGGGTACCGGGTTTTGGCCTCGCCTAAAGTCCGACTAACATAATAAACGGGAAATTGTGTACCTTGCCCTTCTTGGACTAGGGAACCACTTACCGCGACTTGAGAGACTGCTAAGTACAAGTAGCGCTTTTCATATGCTTTTGGAGTATGAAGTAATGGTGAACTCAAGAGGTACCTTTTTAATTCTTTTAAGGCATGCTGGCACACTGGGGTCTAGGCGAAATTGTTCTTCTTTTTTAGTAGTGAGAAGAACCTATGACTTCGATCTGACGATCTCGAGATGAATCGGCCTAAGGCGGCTATTCGCCCTGTCAGCCTTTGTACGACTTTAACACTGTCCATTGTGATGTATTCGATAGACTTGATTTTATCGGGGTTGATCTCGATCCCCCGATTTGACACCATAAAGCCGAGGAACTTGCCCGAACCGACCCCGAAAGCACATTTCTCGAGGTTAAGCGTCATGTTGTATTTTTTCAATATCTTGAAGGTTTCCTGCAAATGTGTCAACGGTCCTCTGCGCGCATAGACTTAACTAGCATATCGTCAATATATACCTCCATTGACTTAGCAAATTTGTTCTTCGAACATTTTATTTACTAGGCATTGGTAGGTAGCACCAGCGTTTTTTAGCCCAAAACGCATTACGTTGTAGCAATATGGGCCATACTTAGAGATGAACAGTGGCGAACTCACGTGGAGCCGAGCGGGTTCAACAAAATATAGTATACTGTGTATATGTATAAATAACGATTAAAGCAACATAAATTTTGTATAAATATTTTATTTGAACCCACTTGCCAACTACTATTTTAGGACTAAAGTTATGTATGTCTAAGATTGAACCCGCTTGCATAAAATTCTAGGTCCGCCACTGGTGATGAATGAAGTTTTTCCCGATCCTCCGGGTTTATTTGGACTTGATTGTACCCCGAGTAGGTGTCGAGAAAACTAAGGATCTCGTGGACGGCCGTGGCGTCGATCATGCGATCGATTTTAGGCAGAGGAAAAGAGTCTTTGGGGAATGCCTTGTTTAAATCTTTATAATCTATACACATCCTAAGTTTGTTTCCCTTTTTGGGGACTACAACTAAGTTTGCTAATCATTCGGGATATTTTACTTCCCGAATGGATCCTATTATGAGAAATTAGTTACCTCGTCCTTGATGAATGCATGTTTTACCTCGGGCTGGGGCCTTCTCTTTTGTTTTACCGGCTTGAACTTCGGGTCCAGGCTCAATCGATGTATCGTTATCTCCGGTGGGATCCCTGTCATATCTAAGTGGGACCAAGAAAAACAATCCAAGTTATCAATAAGAAAATAATGAGTTTCTTCCTGAGTTTGGGGGTTAACCCCGTATGCAGGTATACCTTTCGTTCGGGAGATACTCGATCAATATAACCTGTTCCAGCTCTTCGACTATTGATTTGGCGACATCGGAATCTTAGGGAATAATGAAGGATCGAGGGATCCAATAATCTTCGTCTTCTTCTTTCATTCCCCGCATTTCTGATTCTGTCAAGGCTGGTTGCTATTTGGCTTCCTGCTTTTCCTTTGACCTCCGATTCCTTTGTCATCGAAAGTGCCGATATTGGTATTACCTCATCGATCGTGAATATTTCCTTTGCATCATGTTGCTTCCCATATACCATTTTCACCCCGTCTGGTGTTGGGAATTTCATCATTTGGTGGATAGTCGAGGGGAATACCATCATATTGTAAATCCAAGGCCTCCCGAGTAGGGTGTTGTACCTCATGTCGACCTCGATTACATGGAACTTGGTTTCTTGAATAGTTCCAGCTACATTCACCGGTAGAATGATATCTCCTTAGTTGTTTCACTGGCCATGTTGAAACCATTCAAGATCAAAGCTGCCGGTACAATTCGATCTTGCGGGCCGAGCTTCTCCACGACCCTCGATCGGATGATATTTTTCGAGCTACCTGGATCCACTAAAACACACTTAACTTGAATTTTATTCAAAAAGAGAGAAATTACCAGAGCTTCATTGTGGGATTGAGAAATTCATTTTGCTTCCTCATCATTGAATGATACAGTGCCTTCTAGCACATAATCCCGGGTCCGTTTTCCCTAGTAATTGATACTTTGGTGCGTTTGAACACAGGACCTTGTGGAATATCGACCCCGCCGACGATAATATGGATCACATGCTGTGGCTCTTCCTGTTCGTTTTTCCTGTTGGCGTCTCTTTCTCTTAAATGGTTTTTGGCTCATCACTTATGAATTCTCGAAATGACCCTCGTTGAATAGACGGGCTACCTCCTCTCTCAGTTTCCTACAATCCTCGATTCTGTGGCTATGTGTGACGTGATACTTGCACATCAGATTGGGATTTCTTTGGGAAGGATAAGTTTGTATAGGTCTGGGGAACCTAGTATCTTTGATTCTTTCAAATGCCGATACAATACCTGATGTGTCGATATTGAAGTTATACTCCAATAATCGTGGTGCCTCTGTGGGACCAACGTGCTTGTCAAAACCACTTTTGCTCATAAGTCTCCGAGAACTCTATCCTCGATCGCTCCTTCGATCATTTCAGGTGGAATCGCGTCCGGGATCGCTGTTCCTACGGTCTGCGTTGTATGGCTGTTATCGGTCTCAGTTCTACCGAGGTTCCATATCGATATTTCTCTAGTTTCTTCCTGTGGGCCTGTTCGGATATACGGAACCAGAAGGAGTTCCCAATTGGTCATCCTCGACTCTGATCTTTGATTGGTACCGATTATGTACATCGGCCCAGGTTACCACCGGATAGTCGATCAAGTTTTGCTTCAGTTGATGCGATGCTATCAAACTTCGTTCATTAAACCCTTGAGTGAATGCTTGAACATCCCAATCATCTGTGACCGGTGGAAACTCCATGCATTCCATTTGGAATCGAGACACGAACTCCCTAAGCATTTCATAATCCTTCTGTTTAACTTTGAAAAGGTCCGATTTCCTCGTCGCAACCTTTATGGCCCCGACATGTGCCTTTACAAAAGAATCCGCAAGCATGGAAAATGAGTCAATGGAATTTGGCGGTAGATTATGGTGCCAAATCATTGCCCCCTTAGATAGAGTCTCTCCGAACTTTTTCAATAGAACATATTCGATCTCATCTTCTTCCAAATTGTTACCTTTGGCGCATGTATAGGAGGTGACGTGCCCATTAGGTTCGGTGGTCCAATTGTACTTAGAGATATCTGGCATACGAAACTTCTTGGGAATTGGCTTCGGAGCCGCACTTGGAGGGAACGACTTCTGTACAAATTTCTTTGAATCCATCCCTTTCAAAATTGACGGTGCTCGTGGTATCTGATCAACTCAGGAGTTGTACATTTCTACTTTCTTATCATTTGCCTCAATTTTCTTCTCTCTCGTTTCAATTCGCTAGGTGATCTCCTCGAGCATCTTCATTATTGCGGGGTCAGTCCTCGATTCACTAGTATTCGACCTTTCTGGTACTGGCTCGGTTCCGCGGGCGGCTTCCTATTCGACCCTACTCGGAGTTCGATGCTGATTTTGTAGCTGTGCAATAGCGGCTTGTTGAGCCTGTAGCATCTCGAATATCACTTGGAGACTGACTCCTCCATCTCCTCATCCCTGTGTACCTTGACCACCAGATCTGCCTTCTTTGCGTACACTCTCTTCGGGGTGGTTCGCGCCCAGATTCGTATTTAGACCAATGTGTGAACTAACGTCAACTGGGTTGGCAACCGATGCTCCCTCGAGATTAGCTTGTGGCACCTTGACCCCTGGAGCAATAAAATTGTTGTTTTCCCCGTGGAATCCGAGGCCATTATCACCATGTGTGGGTGCTGTCTGTGAGTTTGACATATTTTATTTTGAAAATAAATACTTGACAAGAACAAGCGTAAAGTAGCGTATGTTATCGAAATCAGTATTGAATAATCACTATTATCCTTAGCTCCACAGTGGGCGCCAAACTGTTTACCCTAAAATTTAGATAACAATTAAACTTATATTGTGGTTTTAAGGATATGTGATTTCACCCAATACCAATTGATAAAGTACGCAAGTAAATGAAAGAATCAAACTGTAAATGAACCAAACTACTGTGTGAGTTGAGCCTCAACCTCAAATTAAGGTACTCTCGAGGTGATAATAGTATAAGAACAATTAAGATAAAATAATTCTAATGAACTGTAACAAGCAAGAAAGAAAGAGTTGATAGCTTTTTCTTAGTGAATAATGATGATTATAAATGATTGGGGCTCCTCTTAATATAGAAGAGGAATCCTAATTATGATATATCTCTAATTATAGAAGAACATTGTATAAACAACTAATTAACTGCTTCTGGATTGATCCGTTCTGAGATTCATGCCACGATCTTCAACCAATCACGAATATTTCACTCTTTTCATTACTAAGCTATCCTCGGTGTTGCTCGAAGTCTATCTCCCTTGGCTTTGATTGATACTGACCTCGATCTCGAGAGAGACTTCGATATCGAACTCAATGCCTCAGATCTTCGATGCAACATCCTAGTCTCGATCAAATAGTGAAATCGGGTAACCCCGATTTCTACCGTATACAGTGTGTTACTACAATCTCCTATTCCATCATCATTGATGGGCAGCCTACAACACCATTTCAAGAAACGAAAGGCTTGAGACAGGGTGATCCCCTATCTCCTAATCTTTTTGTGCTGGCTATGGAATATTTGACTAGACTATTTAAAACACTCAATAGGGATCCTAATTCAACTACCACCCTAAGTCTGCCAGAATGAACATAGTCCAGTTAAGCATTGCTGATGATTTACTGTTGTTCTGTAGAGGAGATATCATATTTGTGCAGATGGTGTATAAGTGTTTCCAGGCTTTCTCAAAGGCTTCAGGATTGGTTGCTAATGCTGACTTTTTCTTTAGTGGAGTAAACGCTGACAAGCAACAGGAAATACTACAGGCCCTAGGCACTTCAAAAGGGACATAACCAGTTAGATACTTGGGAGTGCCACGAAGTACTAAAAGACTATCATTGGTTCAATGCCCACCTCTCATTGAAAATATGTTAGGGAGAATTCAATCTTGGACTTCAAGGTTTCTATCATATACAAGGAGAAACAACTCATTTAAAGTGTGCTATTTTTTATTCAATTTTTTTGGTCTAAGATTCCTATGGACTGATTGAAAGTGTGTGCCTAAGATTCTGATGGACTAGAAGGGTGGATGTATCAAAGAAAGCACTATTGGCATGGGACAAACTATGCCAACCAAAAACAGCAGGTGGCTTAAACTTAATTGATGTAGAGTCATGGAATAAGGCAGCTATGTGCAAACTCTTTTGGAACTTATGCAGGAAAAAGGATAAGATGTGGGTGCAATGGATTCATATTTACGATAAGAAGCATAACTCATTGTGGAATGTTGAACCCAAACAATCCTCTTGTATTGTGCAAAAGATATTGAAATCCAATAACTATTTTGAGGATGCTGGATATGCAGAAGATGTAGTGGGAATGGAAACGTTCTCCATCAAGGCCATGTATATGCAACTTAGAGGAGATTTTGCTAAAGTGTCATGGAGAAAACTGGTGTGCAATAATGCCGGGCTGCCTAAGTGGATATTCACACTATATCTGGCTGCGCATTGAAGACTATTAACTAAGGACAAATTGTGGGGATGGGGCTATTTGGAGTATACAACTTGTGTATTGTGCAATATAGAAGAAGAATCCATAAATTATCTCTTCTTCAAGTGTTCCTATTCATCACGGTATGGACAACAATGTTATAGTGGAAAGGGATTCATGGAAAGGTGATGTCATGGACTAATGAGAGAATGGGCTGAGAGACACTACAAGGGAAGGAGAACAAAAGTTGAAATATACAAGCTAACACTTGCAGGAAGCTTGTACTACATCTGGCAAGAAAGGAATGACAGAATCTTTCAAACAAAACAACAATCAACACTTAGTAGACTAATAATATAAGATGTGCATGGTCGAGGAGCTTCTAAGTTGAAACTACAGATAAGATTGATGGAACTTAATTGCTATCCTACGGTGTAATTAGATAGTCAAATAGTAGTATAGCAAATAGTAATGAGGAAGGCTAGTTGAATAGCTAAATCTGGGGCTTATGTCCAGATCATGCGTGAATAGAACAATGTAAATATTACTGGTAAATAAAAAATTTTAATTACCAAAAAAAGAAAAAATTCTTCTCCTATTTGAATACAAATTCCTTCTCGCAACTCTTATAAAAGTATACCTCATGTCTTATGCGAAAAGAGGTATGAGCATAGCAACGTTACAACGTATAAGCAATAACTCACCGAAGTTGCAATCAACATTCAACTTTGGGTCGAAAGTAACAAATCAGTAGCACTTCAACAAGCTTTTGCCACAAAGAACTGAAAGCCACCAAGCTTGACAGATTTTCTTTTCGGGAAAACAAACATTTATTTAGATTGCTCACCTTTTTTCCTTTTTCTTGTTTTTTAGATCTAACAATCTTTGGCTACAGAGTTTAACTTGTTTCTACATGTGCTTTGCATTGCTTCTTTGTTCAGAATTAATCCATATTGAAGGACCCCACCAGCATGAGATGCCAAAATCTGCAAACTTTGAGCAGTGGAGATCGCTGTCAAGATCAAAGTAATTGCCGCAAGTTAAAGTTTCGTGCTATTGGCACCGATACCCGCCATGCTGAACTAGACTGCTATGTTGCTCCCGATGTCTTTTTATGTAAAACCGAAGTGTCGTTCCATTGGCATCGACATTCACCATGCCGAGTTGAAATGTGTGGCACAATGTTTACCATGCCGAATTAAAGCATCATGTCATTGGGACTGAAACTTGCTGCTGAACAACCGTGTAGAATCAAAAGCTTCGTGCCACGGGCATCGATATCCATTAATCTAGTTGATCTTCGTGATACTCTCACCGTATCCGTAAAAACGTAATGTCGTTGATACCTAGGGCTCCAAAATTTGTTCTTATTCTTGTAGGTTTTCGAGAGTACATAGCAACTTGGTACATCCCTTCTTGCGGTTCGGCGAGAGACATTTAGAGTAGTCCTAAGCGAGCTTGATCAAAGAGACATATCCCCAGTTTGCAACCTGCGAGCGAGAACATGGCGCATCACAGCCTTGCGGCTTAGCAATAAAGAGGCTTAGAGCTGGAGCAACTGTATTCCATCCTTCACGGGCAAGTACTTGGCGCACCTTTGCAAAAATATTCATTCCTTGATGTAGGAGCAGCGATGGAATATCGAGCTGATTGCTTTCAAAAAATCACAACTTGAAAGGCCACATCATATCTCAAGTTAGGAATGTCCAAATCGTGAGCCGTTTGTGCCACTGGAAAGAAGGATCAGAGATAAGGAAAGACTCCGATATCCATAAAATTTGTGAATGCCGAAGCAGAAATTCTTTTAGAACGTTCTCCATAATATTTTGAAGTTGCTACAGATATTTGCCGCACTCGATTTCCAAATTTGCACACTCAAGATAAGAAAATCATATCTTGGGCTAGGAAAGTCGAAATCGTGATCCATCTGTGCCACTTGAAAGAAGACTCAGAGACGAGAAAATTCTCAAAATATCATAGAAGTATTCCGTCCAGATTGGCCCCAGAAATTTATTGAAATCGATCTAAACGTCTGCTATACTCGTCTTTTCAGCTTTTCGCACTCGGGTCGAAGAATTCATTTCTCGAGCTAGGAATCTCCAAATTACAATCTGTTAGCACCGTTATAAAGTAAACTTAGAGACCTGCAACATATATTAATTTCATGGCATAACTGCTTTCGAGCTGGAAGCAGAAAATTCTCAAAGTTGACCTAGGTGCAGTAAAATTTCAAATTCAACAAGTTCCGACGAAAAATTCGTATCCTGAGCTAGGAGCTTCCAAATTGCAAACGGTTTGTGCTGTTGGAAACTAGACAACCAAATCTAAAACATGTAAAATTTTAGAGGCAGAATGACTTTCATATGGAGCGCACTACTTATCCAAAGTTGATCCCAACGCTCGTTGAGCTCGCTTTCCATCTCTATGCTCTGTCCTTGAATGTTGTTGTTTTCTTGAAATTGACTCTACAGCCTTGCATATAGTAACTTTAGCTATCATGATTCACCAATATTATCTCTTTATTTCTTTTGTAGGCTTGCAAAGGAGCTCAAAGGATCCGAATATCAGACTGAGATCTCATACAAGATGCAGATATGTTGAAGTTTTGAGAATGCAAAATCTCTGTGAGAATGAAAGAATTATTGTATTAGGTTGTCATGTGAGTCCACCCCTTCACCAATTATTGTACTTGATTTATTGATAGTCTTGAATTTCATCAGTGACGGCTCCCATGGTGATTGAAGCTTTTTTTTTCAAGAGAGACGACTTCTCGCATATGAGACTTTCAACCAACACTTGCACAAGAGAAGCAACTATCATGCTCAAGGTCTAACAATAAGACATATAGTAAATATATCATCACAACTACTGAACGAGAGAGACGTACATCGAGAATGGTATTAAATGTGAAGATGTCATACAGACTTGAAAAAGCATTTAAGACGCATCAGCAACAAATGCTAGTTTGTGATCATTTTCATCACTTAGGACTTGTATAGGATAATGTTTAATCCCTTTCGTCTCCACATTTTTGGATATATAAAATGTTGTAACATTGAAGCAATAAAATATCTTTTACACTTCAACGCAAATTGTCTTCGTTCTTGTAATTATATGTGCCTCTATACTTGAAAGAGTTAATGTGATGATCCCATAAGCCAAACCCTTTTTCTTAAAATCATGCAACTGAACTTAGAATGAAACTCTAAGCTGCCTACGTACCTCGGTGAAGAGGATCAAGTCATAACGTAGTACATAGTGATGAGTTTTTTTTTTTTTTAATTTTTTTATGTCCTAATTTTTGCCTAGGCCGCCTCTCGCGAGGTTTTTAACCTAGCGGACTTCTTTTGGGGCTGTACACAGTTTAGACTCATGCGGGCCAGGAGTGTAGCAACGTGCAGCTTAGGCTCATGCATCAAATAGCGTCATGGCTTGCAGTTTAGGTTCGTGCGTTGATGAGCGTCATGGCTTGCAGTTTAGGTTCGTGCGTTGATGAGCGTCATGACTTGGAGTGTAGGCTCGTGCGTTGATGAGCTTCATGACTTGGAGTTTAGGCTCGTGCGTCGAGGAGCGTATGTGAATTTCATGGGAAGTACTGCTTCATAAATTTTCCGTTGATCAAACCAACTCTAAGACCATCCTTATCAGCGATTTTGTATGCGCCACTTGAATAGGCTTCCTTCACAACATATGACCCATCCCATTTTGAGGTAAACTTGTCGCCCATGCATTTGTTCTTGATAATGGGTCTTCGAACAGTTAGGACCAAGTCTCCCACTTGGAATGATCGTGGCCGCACTTTCTTGTTGAAGGCTCTAGCTAGTCGAGCTTGATAGTACTCAAATTTTTGTTACGCTTCCAATCTTTTCTCATCTAATGCCTTTAACTCTTCTAGGAGAAGTTGAACATTATCTTTTTACGTGATTCCTTCATTGATTGGGATTCACAATAATAGAATTTGTTGCTCCAGTGGAGGGATAACTTCTACGCCATACACCAAAGAGCAATGAGTTGCTTGTGTAGCAGTTCTGAAGGTTGTCCGGTATGCCCACAAAGCTTCACCAATTTTCTCATGTCAGTCTCTCTTGTTCTTTGCAATAAATTTCTTTAAAAGGTTACCAAGCGTCTTGTTAAAAGCATAAGCGAGTCGTTGGCAGGTGCATTATACATTGAAGACTTATGTTGTTTGAAACTGAACTTCTCACACAAGCTCTTCACGAGCTTGTTGTCAAATGGCGTTCCATTATCAGTGATTATGTATCTTGTTACGCCGTACCTAAAATTCTATATGACTTGATAAAATCGACAACAATTTCCTTTTTCACCTCCTTGAGTGGAACAACTTCAGCCCATCTAGAGAAGTAGTCCGTAGTGACCAATATGTACATCTGTCCTTTTGATGACTTTGGAAGCGGTCCAACAACGTCAAGTCCCCACGCATTAGAAGGCCATGAAGCTACAATTGGATGAAGAGGCTCTGGAGGTTGGTGGATGTAGTTGGCATGAAATTGACATGCTTGACATCTTTTGGCATGCTCCATGCAATCCTTCACCATTGTCGTCCAATAGTAGCCCATCCTCTTGATGTGAAAATGGAACTTGGGACCAGATTGGTGTTCTCCACATGAGCCAGAATGTGCTTCCTCCATCGTTTGGCGGGCTTCTTCTTTGTCAAGACATCGCAAGGATAGTCCTTCAAAAGAGCGGCGAAACAATGTCCCCTTATAGAAGATGAATCGTGGTGCTTTTCGTTTGATGTCTGATCTTTGTCGCGGATCCTCAGGTAACTTTCCATGTTCAAGGTACTCTATCCTCCAATCTTCTTCTTCAATCACTCGAATATATGTATAATGAATTTCGTTGATTTGAAGATCAAGAAGTCTAGGAATAACCCATAGATGAAATGCATATACCGTTGTTGACTCATTCTCTCCAAGTGCCATCGTCGTGGCCAAGTTAGCCAAAGCATCAACCTTGCGATTTTCTTCTCTTGGGACGTGGTTTAAGAACACTTGGTCAAATCTATCAAGTAAACCAGAAGCATATTGATGGTATGACAAGAGGTCTTCCTTCTTTACCTTGTAACTCCCCAAAAGTTGGTTGATGATTAGCTTAGACTCGCCGTAGATCTCCAAATGTAGAATCTTCATGTCTAATTCTATTTCGAGACCGACGATCAAAGCTTGGTACTTGAAGGCATTGTTGAAGCATGTTTCACCTAAAACAAAGGAGAATGGAAAGACTTGTCTTTCTGGAGATATCAACACAACACCTGCCCCCACACCATTACGACATGCAGATCCATCAAAAAACATTGTCCATGGTGGCAATTCTTCAATGAACGAAACATCTTTATCTGGAAACTCATCAGAAAGCTCCAATTCCACCGGAAGAGGGTGATCAGCAGAAAATTAGCTAGTGCTTGTCCTTTCACAGCTTTTTGAGGTATGTATGTGATCTCATATTAGTTAAAAAATATGGACCATCTTACTAGGCGTCCAGAAAGAACAAGTCGAGTCATCACGAATTTCACGGGATCTGCTCGAGAGATGAGTTTGCTGGCATATGCTTCAAAATAATGGCTTAGCTTCTTTATCTCATAAAGCAACGCTAAGCATATTTTCTCAACAAGCGTATAGTTCAATTCAGCTCCTATCAGAGTTCGACTGAGGTAGTACAAGGCTTGTTCCTTTCCTTACTCATTCTCTTAAGCAAGTAGCGCTTCAAGTGAACGTTCATGTGTCGCGATGTAGAGTATCTATGCCTTCCCAAGCATTGGCGCCCCTAACATAGGTGAATTCAACAAGTATCTTGATGCTTTCAAAAGCATTTTGACATGACTGATCCCATTGAAAAGGGATATCCTTCCTCAATAGATGATTGAAGGGTTGACATCGTCCGACCAAATTAGAGATGAACCTCCGGATGAATGCTAAATTTCCTTGGAGATTTCGAAGATCCCTCAAGTTCTTTGGCTTGGGCATTTTATGAATGTCGTTAATCTTTGCAGTATCAACTTCAATTCCAAGATGACGCACAATGAAGCCAAGAAACTTTCATGAGGTAATTCCAAATGCACACTTGAGTGGACTCATCTTCAAGTCAAATTTTCTTAACCTTTCAAAAATAATTCGAAGGTCTTCAAGGTGGTAATGCTTACTCTTTGTCTTCACCACCAAGTCAGCGACGTAGCATTCAACCCTCTTATGAAGCATGTCGTCAAAGATGTTTTGCATCACACGTTGGTAGGTGGCACTAGCATTCTTCAGACCGAAAAGCATCACTTTTTAGCAGTATATCCCTTTTGGAGTTTGGACAACAGTACGCTCTTCATCTTTTGGAGACATTCTGATTTCATTGTATCCAGAGGACCCTTCCATGAATGACATAGCTCCATGCCATGTTGTAGCATCAACCATGAATTCAATAATTGGTAGCGGAAAGTCATATTTCGGACATGCCTTGTTTAGGTCTCGAAAGTCAACACAAACACGTATTTGACCATTCTTCTTCTTAACAGGTACAATATTCGATATCTATGATGGGTACTTCACCTCTCAAATAAATCCCGCCTCGATGAGCTTGTTGACTTTGACTTCAATTTGCGGTACTGCTCGGGTCGAAGCATGTGTTGTGGTTGCTTCACAGGCCGTGCTCCACTTTTGATCCCTAAATTATGAAGGACTAACTTTGTACTAAGACCATGCATTTCTTTATACGACCAAACGAAGACATGTTTGTACTCGGTAAATAACTTGGTGTCGCGACCCAAAATCCAACTCATCGTGATGGCACCTAACCCAACCCGTTAGGTAAGCGAACTAACAACTATCCAATTCCAACGAAATCAATAGTCACTCAGTACTGAGTAGGGGAAATCCCGCCCATGGGGAAGATCCATCCCCAAATATAGAAATTCTTCGGACAAGATCCATGTCCAGGGAAGATCCACCCCTCAATATAATCAACTGCGCTCACTGGGGGTGTGTACAGACTTTGGAGGGGCTCCTACAGCCCAAGCACTATAATAAAATCAACATAACCGCTGCGGCATGCAACCTGATCCCATAACTGTCACTCATATTCAGGCTCTTGTCCTCACTCAGTCATCAATCTCTCCAGTCTCACTCACGGGCTCACAATGCCATGAAACTAGCCCGACAATAATGATATGATGTATCTATAAATAACAACTGAGATTGAGATATGATATGAATGCACGAATATGACTGAGTATGAACTATCAATGAAATCAGTGAAATGATAGCAAGAAACGACCACTATGGTCTCAACGGTATCTGCATAAAGCCTAAACATGATATCTAGCATGATTGACAACTCAATTACTTTATCATATGGTGAAAACATGGATATCAAAAAAATAGGACCACTATACAGTGCCATGGAAACAACAGAGTCCCAATTAACATGGTGCACATTTACACGCCCGTCACCTAGCATATGCGTCACTTCAATACCAATCACATAACACATATTTTGGGGTTTCATGCCCTCAACACTAATTTTAGAAGTGTTACTTACCTCGAACAAGCCAATTCCAATACCAAGAAAGCCAACCGATTCTCCGAAAATGCCATTCCGCACGTACTGACCTCTGAACGACCCAAAACTAGCCAAAAGCAACTCAAACACATCAAATAAGGCCCAAGGAAACAATTCCAAAGGATAAAGATCGAATTCTTAATCAAAACCCAAAAAATATCCCAAAACTCCAACCCGGGCCCGCACCTCGGAACCCAACAAAACTCACAAATCCGACAACCCATTCAATTAAGAGTCCAACCATACTAGTTTTACTCAAATCTGACTCTGAATAGATGTTCAAAACTAAAAAACTCACATTATGAAACTTTGGGTAAAACCCCCCAAATTTCATCTCAAAATACTAATTAATCGATGAAAGCAATGATATATTCATCTATATTAACCAAATCCGAGTTAGAATCACTTACCCTGATGATTCTCTTGAAAATCCCACGAAATATCACCACGAACCGCGCTCCCAAAGTTCAAAATGTGAAATAATACCCTAAACCTCATTTATATAGTACCAAATCTTCCTTCCAAAGTGCTGACCGCACATTTTCAAGTGTGGTCTCACATCCCAGGTCCTGCGGCCGCAATCCAAATTGTGCGGCCGCACTTCAGCAAATTCTATCCTACCAAGCTTTAGTAAAATAGCCATAACTTTTTACACAATTATCCAAATGATGATTTCCTTACTTTTCTAGAAACTAGACACGAAGGTCTACAACTTACGTTTTGAATCATCTCTAAATTCCTTGTGGATCAAAAGATATAAGCTTCCGAAGTTGGATCAGCGAACCTGCAGAACACCCTGAAGTGCGGCCTCAAGAAGAATTGTGTGGTTCGCACTTTTCCTCTGCCTCAAAATTTTTTCTTGTGCCTCAGCACTCTTCTTCTGCCTCAACACTCCATAATGTGCGGCCCACACTTCCAAAAGCACCAGAACAACATCAGAGTGCCGAAATGCCCGGACTCGTTCAAAACTCACCCCGAAACATACCCGAGCCACTCGGAACCCCGTCCGAATGTACCAACAAGTCCTAAAACACAATATGAACTTAATCGAAGCCTCAAATCACACATAAAACCATCAGAATGACAAAGCACACCTCAAATTGAACTTAATGAACGTCGAATCTTCAACTTTCAAAACTCGCGCCGAAACATATCAAATCAACCAGGAATGAATTCAAATTTTGCACACAAGACCCATATATCATAACGAAGCCATTCTGATTTCGGAACCAAAATTCAAATACGACATCATCAAAGTCAACTCTCGGTCAAACTTATGAACTTTCCAAACCTTCAAATTTTTAACTTTCGCCAATTAGCGTTGGAACCTTCTAGAAACATCCAAATGCAAATCCGGGCATACACCTGTGTCCAAACTCACCATCCAAACCTAACAGAACCATTAAAACTCCAATCTGAGGTCGAATACTAAAAATCAAACTTGGTCAACTCTTCCAACTTAAAGCTTCAACAATGAAATTCATTCTTCCAAATCGATTCCGAATAACCTGAAAACCAAAACTGACGATTCACATAAGCCATAATACGACATACAGAGCTACTCATGCCCACAAGCTACCGAGCAAAGTGAAAATGCTCAAAATGATCGATCGGGTCGTCACACTTGGAGTATTCCTCCTCCTCCTTGGGTGTAAGAAGCGCACTAATGAAGGTGGAGCATGGATCTTCCAGAGTGCCTAAATTGTGTTCCTTAAGCTCATCCATAGTTGATTGAATTCCATCTTCTAGTTGAGGGGGATCCTCGTGTACTTCATCATAAATGTCTAGGCATGGGTTATCTTCAGCAGTTATGTGATAGGATATTTCTACAAAGTCTGACTTTTCTCTTTGACTTCCTTGGATGGTCGGCATGGCTTCTTTCTCTTTCTCTGCTTATTTATGAGGCTGGAAAGTGTAAGCAATGGTTCTACTTTGCACCTTCAGTGGACCATCTGTGGATATTGACAAAATAACTTCCTCTTCATACGTGATGTTAAAGCACTATAGAGTTCTTTGTCAACAAAGTCGTCGATTTTACCACCAGAATGCCTATGAGATAGTGGTATTGGTTGGGAATCATGAATTATCACGTCTTGACGGTCAGTACAGAATCTTGCTCTGCCCATTTTTATTCTTTCCCACAACTTCAAAATGACTCCACTCCTCATGTACTTGTTCCGTATGTTTTGACAGTATCTTTCCAGATGGTGACCTCCGCATGGTTCCCTGGCAACAAAAGACAGAGGTCTTTGAGGTAGTGGAAACTTTCTTTAGATGTTTGGAAGATACACGTTCACCTTTGTGACTTAGTCTTTCAAACACCGAGACCCGAGGGGTTGAGCCTCCAGTGCGATCAAACACTGAAGCCCGTTGTTTGATTTTCTTTCCCTTAACTTCCTTCATCTCCTCTACCGAGGTGTGTTGTGATGAAGCTATCTCTTTTCTTCTCTTAGATGGCATCCAAAGAGGCTCTGCCAAACTGAATCCCAACCTAAACTTTGGAGTGGCGACGTAGTTCCTTTGCTTTCTCAACCTCATTTGGGACTCATTAAGCCCATGTATCTTTTCACCAATGACTTCATCTTTGAGTTCTCCTAGTCTTGATGGATTTGAGAAGTCGTAACCAGACTTTTCAAGAAGTATGAAGGCCTAGAGATCAAAGTGCCCTTTTATTTTATCAACTTGGAGATTGCCTTTAGTAGATCACTCGTCACGGATGGGATTTCTGCAACTGGGACAGTCATATGCTCCTTCAAATATTGGATAGCTTTGTGACTAATTTGCTTCTTTGGAGTACATTCCTGTAACAAAGGCTACCGTTTTTTACGATGCTCATGCGTAGATGCTCCTTATCAGTCTTTGTCTGTATGTCACCTTCAGATGATGATAACTTAATGGAGACTTCTTCAGTTATCTTCTTAGGAAGCTTGGCGCTAGTCCATTGAGCCTCATTTTCTTTTTCTAACTTAACATCAACTTCGTCTACTGATGATCGTTTCTCCACACTCAGTTCACAAGAATCTAGGTAGAATTTTGCATCCACAAAGTATGACTCTGTCTTAGTAAATTGATGTTTGCATCAATTTTGACTATCTCTCCATCCCTTATGTACTTTAGACATTGATGCAAAGTAGACGATGCCACTCCATTATCATGAATCCAAGGACGTCCAAGCAGTAGGTTGTATGATGTTTTAGCATATACGATGTGAATCAAGGTGTTTGACTTCATCTCATCAATGGATAGTCCTATGCGGATTATACCTATGGCTCGTTGTCCTCCTTGGTTGAAACCTTGGATTGTTAGGTTACTTTTGGATAGATCATCGAGAGAGATCCCAAGATTTTTTAGCACCATCTTCGTCATGATGTTAATATCCTAACCATCATCAACAAGTATGCGATTGAGATGTTGTTCCCGAATGGACCCTACAACGAACTCTGTTATGTGGCTTAGACCCCAATAGCAAGTCATCACGTGTGAAGGAAATTGTTGCACAACATGTGAATGTGACAACTTTTCTATTGTCATGATGTTATTGTGTACTCATTGGAGAAAAATCATCGTCGCTTTCCTTTATTTCATCAGTACTAGAAACTACATGCGTGCACCAACGTGACCTCTATAAAGGACTTTTCAGGAAAGAATTCATGTAATGTGATGGAATTTCAGAATTTCGACGATAAGGGGCTAGTAATCTTCTTGCTAGTAGAAATTTGATATTTCTTGGTGGTTGTAGCCTATCCACATCGCTCATCATCGCTCTTGGCTTTGGAACTCGTAGCCTAAAAAATGCTTGATGTTTTCGCTACTTGTGAGTGAGTAGAGTCCAACCCTCATCGTCTTTGTCTTTTGAGTGAGTGTCTAGCTCTAATGAACCTTCAATAGTTTTCCTTGGAAGTCAACTTCAACAGGCTCGGAACTTCCAAATTGTAAGAAGGCAGTGCTTGACACATTCTGCAACCCGGAACACTTATTTTCCTTGAGCGTGATACTTGCATGATTTGCTTCTGCTGTGAATTCCATGTCTATTATGAATTTTACTTCACTTACAAGAGCCATTATTTTCTCCTTCAAGATGAAGCATTTCTCTGTAGGGTGGCTAACGATGCGATAAAACTTGCAGTATTTTGGATTGCCAACTTTACCAATTTCCTTAGGCCCTTTTGATTTAGGGAGATCAATGAATTTCTTGGCTAGCAATTCATCAAGGATCGTGGGTATGCCCGAATCTGGAAATGGATAAACCTTCACCTCTAATTCCTTCAAGGTTGGATGACATTTCTCCTCTTTGGGATATTGACTCGGGGTCTTATCCTCATTCACCTTTTTCTTGGTCATGACTTTCACAGAAGTTGCTTTCACCGCCATAGATTCTTTAGTTTGGCTCTTTGATGCAACATTTTTCTTGAACTCCTTCTTATTAGTAAATGGAGACTCCTTTCCATGACTTGCGATGCTTAACTCCATGTTGTGCGCTTGTGTTGCAAGTTCTTCAAAGTTAGCGATTTGATCCCTTGTAGGATGTACAAAAGACCCAAGTGCATTCCTTGAATGCACTTCTCCACAGTAGATATTTCTGAAAGGCGATCCTTTAAAATTAACGCTCTCCAATGATTGATGTAATCCTCCATGAGTTCGTCCTTCCTTTGCTCGGTGCCTGTCAACTCTATCATCTTTACAGTTTTTGGGGTACTGTAAAAATGATTAAGGAATTCCTTCTCATGTTTCTCCCAACTATCAATAGACTCGGCCTCCAAGTCAATATACCAATCAAATGTGTTTCCTTTCAGCGACGAACAAACTATTTTACTAACAGGTCACCATGCGCTCCGGCATTGATACAAGTCTCGACAAAGTGGGCAGTATATTGCCTTGGGTTTCCTTTGCCATCAAATTGATGCAACTTTGGTGGTTGATAATTGGTTGGCATGGTTAGAGAATCAATATTATTAGTATACATCTTAGAGTAGTACAATGAACTTTGCGATGGTCCACCATATTAAGATCTAATGGTGTTTGTTATCACGTCTTGCGATTATTGGACAGATAACGCTGCAACTGAAGTGGATTGCTTTTATTTTTGAATGTTGAATTTGGCAAGTGACTCTTCGACAATCGTTTTTGCGAGGTGAAGTCAGGTGCATGATGAGGGACATGGCTCGACTCTCCAAGTGCATAGGCCTCCAATTTGTTCATGAGTTGAGCGATTTGAAGATCTTTGTCTTCAACATATTTATTCAAGACTTCTATAGTATATTCCATCATGGAGAACTTTTCGTCCACGTTAGTCGCATCAGTCATTAAGGCATTGACTTTTGTTGAAACTAGAGAATCCACAAAATCCTCAAATTAACCAAGGTTGGAGGATGTTTGAGAAAGTTCGTCAAATAGTGAGAATGGGGTATTGCCCTCAAATATTGCAGTTGTAGACGTCGTGTGAGATCTGCTCTTCTTTTCCATCTCCAAGGAGGCAAAGTATTTGGATCTATCCGAGCCACTAGCCTTGAGCTTGCTTCGAGTGATTGTGCCAACACGACTGAGCCCAGCGGATGAGGGAGTTGTAGCATATTTGCATGAAACATCATCACACTTGCGGAAGGCGTAGTAGTAGATTTGAAGTTTGCAGTTTTCAACTCGCCAGAAGGAGAGACGAAGGGCAGAATGGGTCTCACCGGGCGTGCCAAAATTTGTTCGCAATAAATTTTCGTAGTACGAAAAATCAACTGCAACAAAAATAATATGAAGAAAAAAGTAGATTTTACTGATAAATGTTTGTGAGTACAATTCTATATATCCCTTGATTCTCCTCTCTAAAATTCTCCGTGATTCGAGGGCTTGATAATCGTCTTTCTCGAATGTAGGACGATGCAGATCTCCTTGTGATGTGTTTAATCGCCAAGAACGACGAGCAACTACTTTTTTGTTATGGGTTGATCTGCGGGAAGAACTCCGTTGGTCACTCCTTTGTTGAAGAGTTATGCACTTGATAATTGATCTCTCTATTTATAGATGCATTCACCAATATCATAATGCTCTTCTCTAATTCTCAATGTCCCTAGAGAGTTATCTAACCCCTCTATTTATAGTAGTAGAGGATGGACAGTCCAACTACATAAAAACTCTCTTGCTTGATTCTGATTGGCTTGTGTAAGTCATCAAACTTATCACATAAGCTATGTGATAATCTTGCTTGTGATTGGCAAAGACATATCATTCTAGACACTTGGCAACTCTTGATTGATCACTGTTTTAGACTGGGATCGCCATATCATTTAACACGTGACGTCATCTTGTTGGATTTGAGTTTGACTGGATATGCCATCTCACTTGACACATGTCATGAGTTTGGGCCTTAAGATGAAATGGACCTTGGGCTTGAAGATAATAAAAATGGACTAACTTAATTTGTAAAGCTCAAATTAATTATTTAACCCAATTGAATTTGATCCAAATTTTATATGGACTAAACTCAATAATTTTTTACATGTCTATAGATTCGTACTTGTTTAAATCAAAGTACTAATAGTTTTTATTACTAGTTTTGTGCAAGTTGTCTCTGTATTAGTAGTCGACTACAAATTTAATGAGGCTACTATTTACCCTCTTGTGCTTGTACTAATCATGATATAATAAGTTTTAACTAACACTCCTTAGAGTTGAAATTTTTAGGCACTGCCCAACTTTTTCATTTAAATGGAAACAAAGAGTTTGTCATTTGCTTACTTAATTTCTTCATGTTGCTCGGAAATTTGTTGAAATTGATGTGGTAAGATTTGGGACATAATTGGATGCATTATATGTTTGTGTGAAATATGTAGATGAAACTGATAATTACCAGAGGAGAGGGAATAAACGTGGAAAACAACGAGTCAATTTCCGGTGCTTGAGGAAATTAAAGATCAACAAGGATTATTACTTACGTTTTAATCTCTTAGCAAATTTCAATCGTGAACTAGAAAGGCTGATGGTCTTACTTCTCTTGAATGTAAAGAATGAAACGAGAAAACAGAGAAAAACTTTGAAGGGAAAGGAAACTTTGTTCTATTAATACTAAGAAATCAAATTACATCTCAATCTTTAAATAGATAACCTAACAATAAACTACTCTCCACAACTCCTAAAGAAAAGGAAATAATTTGACCACAAACATTAACTGAAACCCAAAAATTATGAACACTAATACACGTTTCTAAACTAAAAAACAAACTGAGAGTAAATACTTCATCCACCAACATCTATCACATACAACTAACAACTATAAAAATACTTGACATTCCCTCCCTTAAACTGAAAACTTTTAGTTTAATTTGCAGACTCCTAGCAATTGTCGTAACTTCAAAAAGCTCGCCGACTTAAGGGGTTTGGTAAACATATCCGCGACCTGCTCTTCGCTTCTACAATAAATCAATTTAATAGAAATGATATTTTACATCGATATGCTTACTTCTTCCATGAAACACAGGATTTTTTGAGAGATTAATTGCAGAGTTATTGTCACAATAAATAACTGTAGGACCAAATAGCCTGACTCACACAATATGCAACAACAACAAACTTTGCATATGTGGTTGATAATGTGACAGTTGGTTGTTTCTTTGACGACCATGAAATGACTCCTGAACCCAGCATACAAACATACCCGGAGGTGATTTTTCTGTCATCTAAATCTCCAGCGTAGTCACTTTTTGTGTACCCTAGCAAACTTCCGATTGCATTCTGCTTGTACAATTTTTCATAACCATTTGTACCATTCAAGTATCGAAAAATTCTCTTCAAATGCTAGAGGATCGCAATCTGAAAATAAAGCAACATATGTAAATAAATTTACAAATTCATCAGTCCCATAAACCTCATAATCTTCCATCCATGCTGGAGCGCTTATGTTTCGTTGAGAACGACCATTAGAGGGTTGGACCTTATGTTTGAAGAAGACAAATCTACTTGTTGAGTGGTCTCCACAGGCTGTGCCCTTCCTCGCCTTCAAAGTTTGCTGGAATTTGTTGAGGGGATCATTGTTACTCCAATTCCACGTTGCTTCTTTATCAAAAATAACATCTCGACTAATAACAATTTTCTCGGTGATAGTATTGAATAATTTATAAGCTTTTGATTCATCACTAACACCAAGAAAAATGCATTTTTGCCCTTTGTCGTCCAATTTCTTTCTTGTTGCATCTGGAATGTGGGCATATGCAATGCACCCAAAGATTCTTAAACAAGCAACAACTGGTTTACACCTACTCCAAACTTCAAGAGGAGCCATATTTTGAACAGAAAAAGTAGTAGGACTTTTATTCATTATATGAACACTCCAAAGAACAGATTCAGGCCAAAAGCTTTTCGGTAAGAAACTTATCTTCAAAAGACTTCGCACCATGTTAAGAATTGTATGATTCTTTCGCTCGCATACCATTTTGTTTAGGCGTATGAGCCTCTGTAAGTTGTCTTTTAATTCCATGTCTCTCAAAAAATTCTTCAAATTCTTTTGAGTTAAATTTTCCACCGCGGTCTGTGCGAAGAATTTTAATTTGAGAATCAACTTCCTTTTCAATCAGTACTTTGAACTTCTTAAAAATCTCAAACGCTTCAGCTTTCTCCTGCAAAAAATATACCCAAGTATTTCGGCTAAAGTCATCAATAAATATGACGAAATACCGTTTACCTCTGATTTATGTAGGATTTATAGGGCCACAAATATCTTGGTGAATTAATTCCAGCACCTTCTTTTCCCTCCAAGATGTGCTCGTTGGAAATTGATATCGATATTGTTTGCTAACAACACATTTCTCATATACTTGAGATGGAATATCATTTTTTAGAAGTCCATACACCATATTCTTCTGATGAAGTGTCTTCAGTCCAACAAAACCCAAGTGACGATATCTAAAATGCCACTACCATGAAGAATCTTTTATTTCCGCCTTCAAACAAGATTGAGTACTCTCAGTATTCAAGGGAAACAATTTGTTTGAACTCATTTTTACACCAGTTATAGCACCTGTCGTAGGGCTATAAATCTCACAAACACCATTTCCAATCATAAGAAAATATCCATTTTCTTATATTGACCAACACTCAACAGGTTACTTTTTAAAGCTGAAACATATAACACATTTGAGATTATTTCTTCAAAACCATTCTTGGATTTAATTTTAATGTCACATTTTCCAATTGCATCCACAATAGAACAATAACCAGAGCTAACTTTAGAACAAAAGCTTTCATTTAAATAAGAAAAACAAGATTTACTTCCACTCATGTGATTGCTGCAACCTGTGTCCAAATACCAAACATCTTGCTCGGGTTCTTCTTCTACTTGAATTGCCATCAACAAGGTCTCTCCTTCACTATTCTCAGCAAAATTAGATGTCTCATGCTCTTTTTTTTGTCATTAGGCAGACGAGTATAACATTCAGATGCATAATGACCGAATTTATGACATCTATAATACTCTACCTTGGATTTGTAATGAACTCTACCTCTACCTTTTCCTTGAGAATGATCATTATTGGTTTTGAAATTTCTGTTGGAATACCTGCCTCCACGAACTCCTCTTGCTCTGCCTCGACCTCAAACTCTACCTCTACCTCTTCCTGTAAAATTGGAAGAATAAATAAAAGTAGAAGATTTCAAAGCCTTCTCCTCGGAAGTTGAATTACGGTTCATTTTCTGCTCATGCACCAACAAGGAACTTTGCAATTCATCAAGAGACAACACATTTATGTCTTTTGACTCCTCAATTGAGAAAACAACATAATTATACTTCGGCGCCATGTAGCGTAATATCTTTTCCATAATTGTGACATCGGCCATCTTCTCTCCATGGAATAGTATCTTGTTGTATATCTACATGGTTCTAGCACAATAGCTAGTGATTGATTCTGCTTCTTTCATCTGCAAAGTTTCAATGTCACTCCCCAAGGCTTGAAGTTGTGCTCGCTTCTTTCTTGTAGAGCCTTGATACTTTTTATTCATAGAATCCCATATATCTTTGGAAGTTTCTTTGCAAAGAATGGATTCCAAAATGGGATGCTCAATTGCCTGAAAGAGATAATTTTTTGCCTTTAAATATTTTAGCTTTCTTGCTTTGAACTTCGCCTTTTGAGCATTCGCTATAATTTCGCCTTCCGTCGGAGCGCCGATACCGTCCTCGACAATATGCGAATATTCTTTTGATCGTAAAACATTTTTCATCAACATACTCCAATGGTCATTGTGACCATCAAAGCGAGGAATTGTTGCTTGCAAAAAGTTACTCACTGCAGCCATAGATGAACAAATTTTTAGGTAAAATTTTCTCACAAATGTTTTTCTCTTTTCTGGATTAAACCTAGCTCTGATACCAAATGTAAATAATGAAACGAGAAAACAGAGAAAAACTTTGAAGGCAAAGAAAACTTTGTTCTATTACTACTAAGAAACCAAATTACATCTGGCTCTTTAAATAGATAACCCAACAATAAACTACTCTCCACAACTACTAAAGAAGAGGAAATAACTTGACCACAAACATTAACTGAAACCCAAAAATAGGAACACTAATACACTTTTCTAAACTAAGAAACAAACTGAGAGTAAATACTTAGTCCACCAACAACTATCACATACAACTAACAACTATAAAAATACTTGACATTGAATATGTCTAAACGTCTAAGGGGAATACCTTTTTTTACTCTTCAACTCCCGACAATTTCTTCCCATTTCTATCGAAAAAGAATGCGTGCAAACTTTATGGGGTCGTAGCAACGGATTACCACATACATGGCCATCGTAGTAGTCAGAGGCTTTTGGACTCAAAAATAATTTCACTAGGGTTCTTCCTGCGAGTGAATCCTGTGGGATGTTCGCAGAACAGTATGGAAGGAAGAGAATTATTAAAACTCTTGTTCGTCTCTCTTTATTACGTGTTTCAACGGAAACAACAAAAAAATCTAATTGTCGAGTGTTTCAACGAGAACATCAAAAAATCTAATTCAGATCCACGTAAGATAGTCAAAGTATGATGAAGCAATAAACTCTATATATTTGCTTACATTCTAGGCGAAATTTCATAATTGGTAAATGAAAGAAGTCGAGTGAATCATATGAAATGTTCGCAGACTTGTAGGGAAGGAAGTGAATTATTAGAACTCTCGCCCGTCTCTCTCTTTATTACGTGTTTCAACGGGGGGAAAAAAAATCTAATTTAGCTTTACATAAAATAGCCAAAGTACAATAGAACAATCAACATTATATATTCGCTCACGTTCCAGGAGAATGACATAATTGGTAAATGAAAGAAGTCGAACAATATTGTTAAGTCAAAATTAATTGAGACACTGAATGTTAAATATTAATTTATCTTGTGGTCTTGAACTGGACTCTGTCCTCATTATTGCAAAATAATACTTGGTACCCTGGAGCATACGACATGAAGTCAATAAGATTTGGAATTTCTTACAGCAGACTAGTCAGATCTCAAATATCCATTCTCCTTTAAAGGAAATTAAACTAAAAAATGTTATCGACTCGTTCATTGCACAGTGCTTTGACATAAAAATATCTAGTAAATCGAAAAAACTTGAATTTAGAAAAAAGAATATACATGCATTTAACTTGAAAAAAGTTATAATCTTATAAGTGAAAAAGGTTTTTCACTTGAAAAACAGTCAAAATCAGTTTTTCAAAATAGAAAAACTAATCTTCAAATTTGAAAAACTACGTTACTGATATTATATGGGTCAAAATCTATCTTCAGAACACTTAAGTCAAAATGGTGTTAGTGAAATGTTGCCATCATGTGTCGAAATGATCTAAGAAGCGGTGAAGGTCGTGGTCGAAGAGTCAGCAAGGGCTAAAGCCGAGGAGTCATCAAGGTCGAGGCCGGGTCCCCTTGACAGAGTTATAACAACTAGTTTCAAGATAGGACATTAAAGAGAATATTCTAGTAGATATTTTCTGCACTTGTACTATTAGAGTTTCTAGGAGCATACTCCCTATAAATAGAAAGAGACAATGATAGGGAACAAAGATATTTATGTGTAAAATACACTTTGACTTTAAAGAGAGAATCAGATCTTATTGCAAGCCTACAAAAGCAACCCTTTCACTAAGATTCTTGTCCACATTTTGTCACTGGATCAGAGAATAACTCGGATATTCAAAGGCTTGTCCATCATTCATCATTGTCAGAAAGAATATCCATTGATTTCATCCTTTCTCGGGTGACTCATTCATTCTATTTACATAAATGTAATTTATTATTGTTTATCACTATTTAATGCTACATTACTTCTGTCTAGGTTCATAAATATTAATTATTGTATACCATCATAGCTTTTGGAGCAGATCTACATGCAACTTGTCACACTGCCAAGGATTTCGTCTTTAGAATATTAGTATTAACCAAGATTAACCCTTATTTGTATAAATTTAATTAGTTTAACCAAGATTTATATTTTTGGTCAAATAATTTGGCGTCGTCTGTGGAGATTTCTTAGTTAAATTTTTAGTTTCCTTTAGATCTACAGCTAACGCAAGTCACTAAATTCACAAACCCCAAGATCTTCTTCCTTTGTATGTACACAAACCTACATGGAAAGTAACCAAGGAGAAATGACAAAAATAACAAGTGATTTTCCTAGCAAACTCATGAACGCTATCAACGAGAGCTACAATACAGTAGGCGAGGACGTGACGCTCAACACTTCCCCTAGGCACAAGAGGTCGCCTCCCCCCAATTGTACCATAACAAAACCCAGTGTAAAAGGAGCCTCCACGTCCGCAGAAGAAGGGACACCCCCAGCTATGAAAATACTCCTCGAAGCATGGCTGACCGACACGCTAGTAAGCATGCTCAACAAGCTTTCTCTAGGCACGACTACAGAAACCACAAGAGCTTACATGATACAATGAGCAGACGAGCAGTGCATTTGACCAAACCTTAGGACAACAGGTATAACTCACAATATTACTAACAGTGCAAGTGACAACGCCCTCGTTGCCTTTCTAAAGAGGATGGAAGAAATTGATAATGAAAACAAAGCACTCCGAGATCAGATGAAAGAACACCAAGAACAAGCCGACAAGATATCGGGCGCTCCAAAGTTGTTACCAAAAAGAGACGCCGGCTAGTTCGTAGAGCAGCCGTACAACGATGAAGCTGCACTGCATGCTAAACCAAAGACCTTCAAAATGTCGCCCTGCCTCAATATATACGATGAAACCACCGATTCCGAGAATCGTGTGACCCATTACGCCATCGCCGTGAAATAAAATGACCTCGCCAAGGAACAAGTGTCCTCTATTTTGTTATGAAAGTATGGCGAAACCCTTACGGGAGGGGCATTAACATGGTACTCACAGCTACCATCCGATCCATAGAAACTTTCTATGAAATGGCTAATAAGTTCGTAGCCGCCCATGTCGGAGCCTAGAAGGCCGAAGCAAGAGTAAACGACATATTCGCTATCAAGCAGTCCATGGGAGATGGACTGAGGGACTTCCTCACCAGATTTAATAGAGTAAGGATGACTCTTCTGAACGTTTTCGAAGGGATGGCGGTCACAACTTTCCAGAACGGGTTGAGTAGAGATGGTTCAAGGGAGACTAGAAAACAGTTGAGCTGATTGATGAAATATCCTCGAGCCACTTGGGACGAAATACATAATGCTTATTATGTCGAGGTCCGAGTAGACGAGGATGAACTCAACGGACCAACTCATTGGCTAATCTCGGTACAAACAGAATCCAGAAAAGAGCAAAAAAGATAACATCAAGAAGGATCACCTAGTCTCGCGACCCAACAGGGAACGACACCAGCCATATGTCAAGGCGGCCGACGCACCTTCCCTCCGCTATGAAGAAGGCCCATCCAGGCCAAGGACAGGGACTCACCAGAACGAGATAGGTATGTCTGCTTTATTATCTGCTCACAATTTTTGTGTCGCCTACAAAAATAGTCTATGCTCTTGAGAAACTCGGAAAAAGGGTAAAGTGGCCGCCAAAGATTAGATCTGATCCGAACACCAAAAAATCTGACGCCCTCTATGAGTTCCACCAGGAACGTGGGCACAAAATAAAAGATTGCATCGCCTTTAGACAAGAAGTCGTAAGCATGTTGCGGCAGGGACACCTCAAAGAGCCTTAAGTGACAATGGAAGAAACAACTTTGCTAGAGGATGTGAACACCAAGGCCCGCAAAGACGCCATCACCAGCTCGTACTATCAACATGATCATCGGTAGCTACGATGACGCCTCTATTAATGGCGTGAATTCACCACCACTCATAAGCTCAAGCAGTCTATCACCCACGAACGGTACGGAAGGCTTAAAGAGAGTATCATCTTCGATGAGTCAGATGCCGACGATTTGACTTTCCATCATAATGATACCCTCGTCATTACTTTATGAATTTAAGATACTAATATCAAACGTATCATGGTGGACGATGGAAGTGGAGTGTGCATTATCCATCCCCGAGTCCTCACCAAAATGAGACTCGAGGACAAGATAATGTCGCGCTGCATCATGCTAACAAGTTTTAATAATGCAGTTGAGCGGACGTCAGGGGAAATTACACTCCCTGTCTTGGTCGGCGGCGTGACTCTGGAGACGACATTCCACATTATGGACCAAAACATCGCGTACAATGCCATAGTGGGACGACCATTGATACATCCCATGAGAGACATCCTCTCCAACCTATACCAAGTATTTAAATTCCCAACACAATGGGGTACATTCAGCATATGCGGAGAACAACGCAGGTCCCGGGAATGCTACCGCATTGCCTTAGATATCACAGCAACCCAGCAGAAAAAAAAAAGACAAGGAAAAAAGGCATAGCAATCAAAAGGGTTGAGGTTGATTCAAGGAGAGGCCAGGGACGTCATCGTGGATTCCAAAATGGTTGAGGTTTCGGATTCGATCATAGAATACCTCGAGCCTGTTCATTTGGAACTCAATGGTCGTAGCAAAAAGTCCTGCATCGGCCACAAACTCCGGGAACCAGGTAAATTTAGTCAATTCTTAATAACTAATGCAAATTGTTTTGCCTTCAACCATGCAGATATGTCGGGCATCCCTAGGGAAATCGCCACACACAAATTAAATGTCGACCCGTTCTACCCCCAATAAGGCAGGCCAGGCATAAATTCAACCCCGCCATCAATGATACAGTCCACAAGGAGATGGAGAAACTATTATAAAATGGCTTCATCAGGGAGTCGAAGTACCCCAAGTGATCGCCAATGTTGTGATGGTCAAAAAGAAAAATGGGAAATGGAGGGTGTGCGTGAATTTCGCAGACTTGAGCAAAGCATGTCCTAAGGATTCGTTCCCACTACCCATATTGACCAACTCATCGACGCAACGACCGGGCACGAGTTATTGAGTTTTTTTAACGCGTACTCAGGCTATGACAATATACTTAAGGAGGAAGAAGACCAGTAGAAGACCACATTCATCACCCACCAAGGAACGTATTATTATAGGGTCATGCCATTTGGGCTGAAGAACGTGGGCGCCACATATCTAATACTTGTCACAAAGATGTTCAAAGACCAACTCGGTAAGACCGTGGAAGTATATAAAGATGAAATATTATTCAAGTCCGTAAAGGCAGAGGATCACATCGATCATTTGAAGGAAGCTTTCGACATATTAAGACGGTACAGAATGAAAGTAAACTCGGAGAAATGCGCATTTGGCGTAGCCACAGAAATGTTTTTGGGTTTTTTGGCCAAATCAAAGCTATAGAGGGGATACCGGAACAACCAAGAAATAAGTCCAAAGGTTGACTGGTCAAATCACCGCTCTATCTAGATTCATCTCGCGCTTGTATGATATATGTCATAAATTTTTTGGCGTGCTCAAAAAGGATAATGACCTCGAATGGAATCCGGAATGCGTTTGCGATCTACGAGAACTGAAGGCATACCTATCATCACCACCTCTGCTCTCAAACCCCGAACCTGGGGAATAACTCCTCGTCTATCTTGTCGTCTCTGAAGTAGCGGTAAGTGTAGTCCTGATCTACGAAAATAAAGGTACGCAATCTCCCATCTATTATATTATCAAAACAACCATCCACGCTGAGATGAGGTACTTGCACCTCAAAAAATTGGCTCTGCATTGGTCGTAGCTTTACGAAAGCTTCGACCCTATTTCCAGTGCCACCCCATCTCGGTCGTAACAACCTTTTCCCTAAGGAGATTTTTGCATAAACCTGAGCTATCGGGGAGGATGACCAAATGGGCTATCGATCTAAGTGAGCAAGATATCACATACCATCCGCGAACGGCGATAAAGTCGCAGGTGCTCGCCGATTTCGTCGCAGACTTCAATGCAAAGATAATGCCTGAAGTCGAAAAGGAGGCCATCCAAGCTACCCTCCAAACATAAGACCTCTGGGTCATATACACCGATGGCACATCCAACGCATCAGGATCCGAACTGGGACTCGTACTCGAGGTCCCTATAAGTGAAGTAATTCATAAGCTACCCGGATATTACTAACAACGACGCCGAGTATGAGGCCGTAATTGTAGGATTGAGGCTAGCACTCAAGTATGGGGCGAAACGGTTGAAACTCCGTTACGATTCCAAACTCATGGTCAACCAAGTCACAAGGACTTTCCAAATCAAGGAACATAGGTTGCAAAAATATCAGATCGAGATCTACAAGCTACTGCCTAAGTTTGACGAATGATAGCTCGAACAGATCCCACGTGCGGAGAATGTCGAAGCGGACGACCTTGCCAAACTGGCCGCAACTACCAAAAGCATCATGACTGGGGATAAAAACGTAGTCCACCTCCACAACTCATCACTAGACCAAATCGAGGTAAGAACCGTAAGCTTAACTTGGGATTTGCGCAATCGTATTATCACCTATTTGCATCACGTCACACTCTCCGACAATAAAAAAGAGGCCAAGAATCTAAAGAATGCAAGCAGCCAGATATAGTCTCCTCCAAAGAAACCTTTACAAAAGATCTTACGGCGGCCTTCTAGCAAAATGTTTGGGCCCAAATCAGACCCAACGCGTCCTCGAACAAGTCCACAAAGGTCATTGTAGTGCTCACTCCGACAATCGGAGCACTCGTTAGATGCCTCATACGGGCAGGATACTATTGTCCAGCCATGAAAAAGGATGCCTTAGACTACGTAAGGAAATGCGAACAATTCCAAAAGTACGCACCAATGATTCACTAAGCAGGCGAATACCTCCACTCGATCACCTCCCCGTCGTCGTTCATCAAATGATGAATGGACATCGTGAGCCCCCTCCAAGCAGGACGAGGTAATGTACAGTACGTTTTGGTTTTAACTGACTATTTCTCTAAATGGGTGGAAGCAGGAGCGTTCCCCCAAATACGGGAACAATAGGTAATCACCTTTATATGGAGGAACATTATATTCCGATTAGGCCTACCCAAGGAAATCAGTTGTGACAACGGACCCCAGTTCACGGGAAAGAAAACCGTTGAATTCTTCGAGAAATGTCACTTCAAGAGGATGCTTTCAACCACATATCACCCAGCGGGTAACAGACAAGTAGAGTCCTATAACAAGTCCATACTAAACATCATGAAGAAAAAGCTCCAAGACGCCAAGGGACTATGGCCGAAAATACTACAGAAGTATTATGGGCATACCTAACAACTCCGAAGAGGAGCACATGAGAGACACCCTACTCTTTGGTCTATAGGACCGAGGCAGTAATACCGGTCGAAGTCGGAGAACCCAGCCTTAGATACTCCAATGAAAGTGGTATGAGTAATGATGAGAGCAAAAGACAGGAACTTGATGAAATCTATTAACGAAGGATATGGCGTACATAAGAATGGTCCCCCAAAAACAACAAGCAGAACGATATTACAACATGAAAGCAAAGGTCCGACCACTTAAAGTCGGGGACTATGTATTGAAAGCCAAAACTCAAGCGAGCAAAGACCCCCGGGAAGGCAAGATGGGAACAAACTGGGACGGTCCGTACAAAAACAAAGCCAAAGAAAATAAGGGTTCGTTCCAACTAGAGACAATGGAAGGAAAGCAACTACTAAACAATTAGAACATCACCCACCTCAAATACTTCAACTTCTAAGAGAAAGAATGTCCCTCAAGTTGTACTCTTTTTCCCTCACTTGAGTTTGTCCCATTGGGGTTTTCTTAAGGAGGTTTTGAATGAGGAGGTGAAGGGAACACTTCGAGTTGAAGTATGCGAGGGAGGGGCTGTTCTGACTCTTTCATTTGATCGACTCCTCGATACTCTCCAAGACGAACAATGAAGGGACTAGGTAGAGTGGGACTAGGAATAGAACGCCAGCCAATACCAAAAATCTTAACTCTCTCCAAGTATGTTACCAAAGCAACAACGTCGAAGTAATAAGAAACTTACGTTTATCAGGACACCTTTTTGTGTTAAGGTTATGTTCGACCCTGCTCAAAAAACACCTATCATCCCTCGGCCATGACTACGAAAAGGTTATGTTCGACTTCGCTCGAACAACACCTATCAGCCCTCGTCCACGACTACGAAAAGGTTATGTTTGACCTCGCTTGAACAACACCTATCGGCCCTCGGCCACGATTATGAAAAGGTTATGTCCGACTCTGCTCGAACAATACCTACCGGCCCTCATTCACGACTTAAAGAAGTAAAAATTCGACCAATTTTGAATAACACATATAAATCCTTGGCCCCATTCCGACAAACCTTGATATATACAAGAACAACGATAAAACATGAAGGAGCAAAATGTGCAAAGTACAGAAACAAACCACATCAAATAAGAAAGGTGCGAACAAAACCAAAAGCCAATTCTAATATTATAAACAAAGGTTTCTTACAAAGGCTCGTAAAGATGTAATATTATAAACAAAGGTTTCTTACAAAGGCCCGTAAAGATGCCAGCAAAAATACATAAAAAACTTCAAAAAAGGCAAAAAAGAACTATTGTTGATCACTACCATCACGGCCCGCAACACCCTCATCCGTCTGACCCTCAGCGCCCTCTCCATCCTCGCCCGAAGGGTATATGCAATCATACCAGGACTCGTCCTTGAGGCGATCTATAGAATCCTCATCGCCCTCATTTTTCTCACAAGGGAAAGGAGTAGTTGGATCATAACCACAAGCAATCTGATCCTCATGAGCCTTAACACGAGCACGCTCGAAGTCTGCAGCAGAAATAGAGCCCGCTACATACAAATCATGAAGCACATCCAGTTGGGATTCGACGTGAATCACTTTTCGTATAACTCACAAGGAATGTTGGGAAAGCCAGAAGTCGAAAACGAAGAAGGGCGTTCAAGTAGTTTGGCCTTCTCAGCCTCCAAAGCAGCAACCCGATCGTAAATATCATAGGTCACTTTCTTCAACTCCCCAATATTTTTATCGAGTCGCTCATCTTTAAGACTTGTCGTTGACAAATCATTTTCTCGCCCGAAATGAAGCGTTCGGATCACCACTTCAAGGGGATCCACTTTCCTCGGAGCTTCCGACCCAAACTCTGGCTTCTCTATCTCATCTTGCTTTTCAGTAACCTCGCCATCAAGAGCCTTCGCCCTAAACTGACATTCTTCTAGTTGGCCTCGCAGCAGGACCACTTGGTCTTGTAGATCATTGCATTGGGACTCTAACCCCTGCTAAGCTCGAGCTTCTCTTTTCTGCCCCTTAACGTCCCTTCCAAGATGCTGCATTTCTCCATGACCCGCATTAACTCCTCGTACCGCTCCTTTAAATCTTCCCTCAGTTGTCGCACATCAGCGCCCTCGCTGAGCCAACACCAGAGCTCCTGGTACTTCTTAAGACATTTGAAATGCTTGTCTTCCAACTTCACGTAAATATCTTTATGCTTCTTATCCTGGTGAGGCTCTCTATCTCCAAAATAGTCGTCTGCAAAATAAAGAAAAGAAATTGGAGTTTACGAAAGAAAACAAACATAAAGGAAAAAATGGACGGTGGTTGTACTTACTCGGAGAGCAAGGCCAGCAATGTTGTTGGACAAAGTGTTGTCCTCTATCGTCTTGAGGGTCGTACCCTCAATTTCAGACTAAAGGGGACCGAGGGCAGGGATTATTTCCTCTGCGTTTACAAGTAGGTTATGAGCATCGGGTTCACAATAGTCCTCGAGCCCCCTTCCAACCTCACTCCGAGTTAAGTGAGTCCCTCGTTGATCATCCTCAACTCATCCATATCGATGTCGGAGTCCGATCCCTCGTCCTCCTCAGCGACGGTCTTCCTCCTATCATCGGTCGAAGAAGGCACATCCTCCGCGATCCTAGAAGATGAGGCCTCCTCGTGCCTCGAAAGCATATGGCCGTCATTATGCACCATGCCCTCGACTGCGTCCCCCACAGGATGCATGCTCGTATCCTCCAAGTGAAGGGCCTCGGGACTTGCCTTTGGGATCTCTCCAATAAGCACAATGATCGTTTCCCCAAGGACAAATCCACAATCAACCACGTCAATGGCTTCCGTCCTTTCTCCCCCGGTATCAACGACCATTCTCTTACGAGGCATTAAACCATTGTCATCGGGAGATCTGTTGTACTCATCAACTAGTGAATAAAGTTGGGGGCAGAAGTTGTAGATGGAACGGGGACGGGCTCCCGAACTATGGCAATTGAGGTTGAGACCTGTATAGAAGATGTAGTAGTCACAATAGGAGCAAAAGTCGAGGATGCAGCAGCCGCCGTTCAGAAAGAGGGCACTAGTGCCCGGCTCATCCTAGAACCCCTGCCTAAGAAAAAGGCAAACATTAAGTTAGCGAAGTGAATCCTTACACAATAAGAAATGGAGTGGCCATCGAAAGGAAGTTACCAGTCGAAAGAAGAGAAGGCTTGAATTACTTGAAAAAACATGGCCAATCACGGACCCCTACAATGTGAGGGAGGAGTCGCTCGACCCAGTCAGAGATATGAGAGACCAGAGGAGGAAGCTAGCCGTTGGCTACAAGAAAGAAAAGTAAAAAACATCAAAATTCATAACCAAAAACAAACGCGGAAAGAAACAGGGCACTCACGCGTATAGTTCCAAGCTTCAGCAAAGTCGTTGACCACGACGTCCTCGGTCCTGACGAAGAAGAAGTTAAGCCAAAACTAACGATTGGCTTTATTGTCCATCTTCACCACCAAACATTTTCCTTCTCAGCGGTGAAGGTTCAGCATCGTCCCCCTATTAAATCCAGGGGCGAATAGATGTATCAAGTGTCGCAGTGTCAGTTCGACCCCAGCAAGCTCGGCGAATTTGGTCAGAATCTTAATCACCTTGTAGATGTATGGTTGAAGATGAGCCGGGAAAATGCCGTAGTGTCGACAAAATTCCAGGGGCGAATAGCCGATGGACCTGTACTACGTCCCCCTCAGCTGGGATCAGCTCAACATGATTGGGAAGGCCGAATTTGGCCTTATGTTCTACCAATTCCTTAGGCGTCATCATTGATTTAAAAACTCCAGGCGCGATGTCCGGTACTTTGGTAAGATCAGACCTGGAATTGAGATTACGCAAGATTATTTCCTCTATCGACAGGAAGGTTTCATCCTCAGCAATGGCGGAAGCGCTCTTCCCATGGGAGGAAAACACCACTGCCAATGGAGAAACATGAATCCCCTCCCCAGCATCATAAGGTACGTTAGACATGATTGAATGTGATGACGAAGAGTAACAAACGAGAGGGAGTGAATAACAATACAGGTCACTGAAATAGAGAAGAGAAATTTAGAGAAGAAGAGAGCAAGATAAAGGTATGGAATTTCGAAGCATTAGAGGGTTTAAACTCCAAAATCAGATTCAAGGATCTCTATTTATAAAGGTCATGGCACCAAAACCGAAAACGATTCATCATGATTGGCACCAGAACCGAAGCGACATGCCTAATCAAAGGTCCCCACATGAAAAAAGTTACACATCGGGAAAGCATAACATCATGACGTCATGCTAACTCATAGACAACATAACTCTAGCAAATTACCTGGTAAATTCGAAGCATTTGAAATGTGCGGTCCATAGAGGGCCATGCCGCCTGTTTGTTGCAAAAACCACGACCTGTGTAGTCCACTTGATTAGCTCAACCACCAACAACATGATCCGCTCATCGAACCCGCCCGTGAAGCCGGCCTCAATAAGCGGAGAGACTAACTGTATTGGTCAAAATCTATCTTCAGAATTCTTAATCAAAATGGTATTAGTGAAACGTTCCCAGACCGTCATGTGTCGAAGTGATCTAAGAAACGGTGAAGGTCGTGGTCGAAAAGTCAGCAAGGGCTGAAGTCGAGGAGTCATCAAGGATCGAGGCCGAGGTCGAGTACCCTTGACATAGTTATAACGGCTAGTTTCAAGATAGGACATTAAAGAGAATATTCTAGTGGATATTCTTTGCACTTGTACTATTAGGGTTCTAGAAGCATGTTCCCTATAAATTGAAAAGACACAATGATAGGAGACATGAGATATTCATTTGTAAAATACACTTTGACTTTAACGAGAGAATCTGATCTTATTGCAAGACTACAAAAATAACCTTTGCACTAAGATTCTTGTCCATATTTTTCTACGGGATCCGAGAATAACTCGGATATTCAAAGGTTTGTCCATCATTCATCATTGTCAACGAATATCCATTGATTTCATCCTTTCTGAGGTGACTCATTCGTTCTACTTACATAAATGACATTTATTTTTGTCCATCACTATTTAATGCTACATTACTTCTGTTTGGGTTCTTAAATATTAATTATTGTACACCATCACAGATTTTGGAATAGATCTACGTGCTGCCAAGAATTTCATCTTTAGGATATTATTATTAATCAAGATTAACCCTCATTTGTATAAATTTAATTAGTTGAACCAAGATCTATATTTTTGGTCAAACGGGTGTTTCAAAAGAAAATATGTCTTTTTTTTCAAAAGAAATTTGTAGGGAAGAACTAATCAATATCCTCCGCATATATAAATGTCAATTCCATTTCCTTTTTACTTCGAGTTTAATAAGCTCATTGATGGTGTTGTGGCATAGGTAAATGACTATTCCTTTTCTTCTCTACTTCGAATATAATTTCCTCATTAGTGGTACTGTTGCCAACAAGAATTTGAGTTGATTTCATTGATATTTTGTTCACCGAAATGCCATAACCATAGCATAATTGTTCGCCTTTGATACACAGGTTCCTTTCGAGTAAAAGGGAGAACAAGTAAAGCACCTGTTACTGTTATGCATTAGATCATTTTTTTCCAAATGATTTACTTTTCTAGTTTTGAAATTGGGCAAAGGTCACTTCTACTCTGGCGGCCTAAATTATTTAAAATTTATACTATATTTTTTGTTTTTAGCATACAGAAACGTATAAATGTACATAAATATATATTTTATGGCTATTATTTTAAGAACGACTACACATCTGATCGCAATCCAACCATTTGAATTTGGTCCTTGACAAGAGTGACAATCCGACATATTATACTATCATAAACCACACCATATTGACATAACTTTGCAATATTTTCCCCTTCTTACACATGTGAAACTCACAATCCAAGTGCAAATAAAACTTTTTGTCATTATTCCTCTACAATCTTGTTCCATGTAAACACATACTACTCAAATAACATATAACGCTAAAACGACACTCTAAAATATAATTCACAACTAAATTAAAACTAACAAAAAATATATTTATTGATCAAAGGGTCCTTCTGGATCCAATTGCTTACATAGCTCCAAATATGTAAGATAAACAAGTCGATCTTTAGCACCTGTTCTATGATTCTTTGTATGCATACAAAAATATTTCAATGCATCAAGTTTGCAACATCCAATCATTTGCCCTAATAGCAAAAATAGCCAATTAATCGACGACCTTTTTTCGGAAATAACTGGCTTAACACAATTGTTTTGGTTGCAATATTTGCAATTAGGAAGATTAGGATTCATCCAAATAATAGGTGCCCTATCACGCATAACACTCTTAGTTTTTAATATAAATGTAGCTATCTCTTTGAACTTTTCTTGCAAATCGTATTGTATTTGATATTGTTGTTCACATTTCTTGCATTGAACTTCACCCGATATAACAATAATACCATGCGATATAAGAAAATCGAGAGTGTGCACTATGGCACGTTTTGAAGTTGCCCAAGGATATGGTGGAGTGATTGTTTCACTCTCTCCTTCTTTAAGAGATGGTGTAGATTTTCTTCGTGTTCGTGTCGTTAAACCAACTCTCATACGAGCTTCTCTTGATAGTTCATTCATCTGACCGTAAACTAGGGTTACATTTGATTCTGCAACATTTTCTTCTATATTGACGTCACTACCATATAGAAGAGTAGGAGGTGGCGGTGGTGGTGGCGGCGGTGGTATAACGAAGTTTAAAGGCAATGAAAAGGGTGGAGAAGTACTATCCATTGGTGCCGTAGGTGAAAGTGAAAGAGTAAGAAGAAGTTCATCTTCATGGTCAAGCTCTTTCAAAGAAGACAAAGAGAGATTGTTCATTCTTGATTTTTGAAGAAGGAAAAAAGAAGGGAAATTTGTTTTTATGAGAATTCTTGGGTTGATATTTATCTTATTTTCTTTCAACCAATGATAACAACTTCGTAGTAAAAAACGGATCTTTAGTTTTATCCAATTACTACAAAAGTCAAGAACCCTAGCAGTTTTCTGCTTCTCATTTTGGGTAGTTTTTTTTTATAAATATATAATCCCACTATATCCGCAACAGTCTTCCCCTAAATGTGCATTTATTTGCATCATGTGTTCATTTTGTAACTAACTTGGTTTAGTATTCTCTTATTGTTTAATTATTGTAATTTATAGGAAAAATTAATATTATTGATAACTTTCATTTTAAAAGTGGATATTATATCATTATCACTAAAAGCGTATATAAAAAAATTACTTATTATATGGATCGATCATTTGAGTCTGAGGGCATTTTATAGTAAGGATCATTGAGCTTTTAATAAAAACACAGAAGCTTGTTACAGGATGGTAACGGAGCGAGTAATCCCAATTCTATAGATGTCTTCATTTAGTACATTTAAAATAAAAGGGTGGGCATGACATGTCTTTGCAAATCTGGAACTCTGCATTTCCCATATCAGGCCAGTTTGTCAGCAACAATATTGGCTTCTCTAAAGATATGGCTCACCTGTGGGCTGCCCAGCTTCTCCAGTAGGTGACTGCAATCCATTAATATGTGTGAAAAGGCTAGATTATCTGAAGATAACATTTGTATTAATACCTGTGAGTCAGTTTCCACAATCAGTGGAAGAAATGTATGACTGTGTGCCAGCTTTAGCCCAACGTAAAAAACCTAGAATTTTCATATGGATGGCAGAGTGGGTGTAGTTGTGAGTTGGATACACGATAATCCACTCCCCATTGTGGTTTCGGATAATTCCACCTCCCCCTCCTGTGTTTGTGCTTTAATCGTAAGCACCATCAATGTTAAGCTTAAAAAATCCATGTGAAGGCGGTTGCCATTTGATGTTTTTGTTTGCGTAGTAAATTTTCTTCTGGCAATTTTGCACTAGGTGTAAATATTCTAGAGTTTGGTAGATGATGTCAATGGTGGTGATTGGGTTAGAGGTATTCCGGAATAGTTTGATTTCTATTTTTTTCACAGAGACCAAAGTATAATGGGGGTTAAAATGTGTTTTGGTAATCTTTTATTATTTGAGATGAGGTAGTTAGTAGTTGGTGTACAGAGTGAGATGAATGTAGAGATCAATTGGATTTGGGGGATGTGAATGTTGAAATAATCCCACATTGCTGTTGCTTTTGGACAATCTATGAAAATGTGATTTGTTGTTTCGATAGTGTTTGGGCATGAAGCGCAATTTTTAGTAGTGATCAATGATGTTGCAGTGGAATAAATTATCCGTGGTTGGTAGTTTGTTATTTACAAGGAGTCACATAAAAAAATTTATTTTATTCAAAGCATGTATTCTCCACACCCATTGGGTAGGGTGGGATTGGGTGGGGGTGGATTTGTTTGAGAAACTTGTAATAAGAGATTGTGAGCTATTTTTGTAGAGAATGAGCCGGAGTTAGTATTTTTCAGAAGAATGGGTCCTTTTTAGGCTCAGATTGTTTGATAAAAATATTATTTATACGTTGAAGAATATTGGTGGGATTTCTATTGAGAGGTTAGAAAGATCCCATTGGTTGTTGAGGAGTAGGATGTTTTGGACTATTTTTATAGTGTCTGCTTGTGTAAGGGCTACTTGGATAAGTGACCTAAGAGAGTCATTGGACCCAATCCAATTATCTTCCCAAAGCCTGATGCTGGATCCGTTTCCAATATTCCAGGCTAGTCCTTTTCTGAAGAGAGGGCAATTTTTGGTAATGCTTTTTCAAATGTATGAGTTATTGGGTTTTGTAGAAAAATCATTTAGTGGTTGACGTGCTTTGTACTTTTGCTGTAGAATTCTGACCCATAGCTGGATTATTAATGAATCGCCAAGTGAGGCTGGAAAGAAGAGCTGAGTTCTTTGCATTCGTATTTGTAATACCCAATCCACCCCAGCTTTTAGGCATTCCCAGTTTGTTAAATAAATTCTTTTTATTTCTTCCGTGAATCCCCAGAGAAAGTTATGTTGAATATGATCTATCTTTATGTAAAAAAAATTGGTAGCATGTTAATTTGCATTGCGTAATTTGGGATTGTGGCTAGGGTAGTTGTGATTAGAGTAGTACGCCCTGCGAGTTAGAGCATTTTAGCCTTCCAACCTTGAAGCCGGTTATTCATACAATCTATGATGTATTGGTTGTCAGCACTTTTTGGTTGGAGGTTCGTAATGGGTATACCTAGGTAGTTTCCGAACTTTGGTGATGGGTTAATGTTGAGTGAGTTTGCAATAATGTGTCTGGTATTTTGAAACATTTTTTGAGAAGTTGACTTTAGCTTTTGCAAAGTTTATTTTTTGTCCGGAGACTGAGATCGGCTAATTAAAGATATTGATGATGGAGGAAGTATTTTTGTTATCAGCTCTAGCTAAGAGTACTAGGTCATCTCCAAAGAGGAGGTGGGATATGGAGCACGTTTGGATTGGCTTAAAAAAAAGCGGCTTTTAAGCACAAGTGCTTAAAAGTAGCTTTTAAGTGGTGGAGCTTATTTTATAAATAAGCAGTTACATGTTTGGATAAAAGTGTTGAAGCTTAAAAAAAGTTGTTGACGTGTTTGGCAAACAAGTGCTGTAAGCACTTTTTCCTATTAAAAAGACAAAAATATCCTTAAAGTTATTAACATTATAAAGGAGTTGATTACTACAATATATTTAATTATGAATTAATGCAAATAAAAAATAATTTATATTTTAATTTAATTTCAATTTAATTGATTACTTTAGATAATTTTTATTAATATAATTCGTGAATGCCCATTTTTCACCTCTTTCAACCAAATAAACTTTCATAAAAGTCTCAACCTATTTAAAATACCAAATTATTTTGTTGAATACCTCTTCCCCTTTTTGTCCATTTGCTCTTGACAAATGAAAGATGCAGTTACACCCATTGAAAGTAGAAGGAAGCTCTTTTTTTTTTTTTATGTCAGGTATGGTAACCATTGACTAATATGCGGACAAATACATAGAATACATTTCTCTCTTAATAAATATATTTCAATAAATTTAACAATTGTCTAAACAAAATAACCTTTTAAGGCGTGTTGTTAATCATAACTACTAGTGTTTTTACTCTACAATTACAAGTATCAAGCTTCACAAATTTCATTAGCAATCAAATCACGAAGACCCATCCAAACGAGATCACTTTGCTCTTCCGCATTTTCCGTATTTATATTGTTATTAGTTCTCGAAGATGTACCAACATCAGGATCATCAGATGGAACATATCTCTCATTCTCAGTTGCTCGGAATGCATCATCATATTGAATTTCTTTCTAATATAGTTATGAATGGCCATAGTAGAAAGTACGATGTCTCTTTGGGTGTCAATGTGATAGAAAATCATGTATCGTAAAATAGACCATCTTGTTTTCCAAACTCCAATTGTGCGCTCTACAATATTTCTACAAGAAGAATGCAAATAGTTAAATTTTTCAATTCAATTTGTCCTCTTGGTTCTCGCAATTCTCTTGTTGCACCGCGACAGAATTGTGCTAAGTGTTATCTCACATTATCTCCTTTGTATGGAGCCATGTATACCTTCATATGCGGATATCCTGCATCAACTAGATAATACTTATTTCCAATTGGACGTGAAAATTGAGTTTTGGTCTACGAAGGGCCTGACCAAATATACGACTATCGTGAGTTGCTCCTTCCCACCCAGCCCATGCAAATTTAAACATATTAAAATCTACTACAACAAGAATATTTTGATTCGGATAACCTTTACGTCCAATATATGGTATCTCTTGACCTTGCGGTAATCTTGCTTTAACATGTGTGCCATCAAGTTCTCTAATACAATCCTATATACATATACAAGTATAAATATAACTTAAGTTAGTAATACTTATAAAAGTTAAGTTATAAGTTTAATAAAAATAATTAGGTAAAATTATTACTTACTCTAAAAAAAGGGAGATTGACTGTTACATGGCTTGTGAGCTCCTGCCCCATCTTTATAATTTAGATGTGGTCTTATAATATCTCTCGCAAGTTCACAAATGGCCTTTAAAACACTGTGAAAGTGTCTATGAATTATTTCTCCCAAATGTTGAAAGATTTCCTGTATCAATCGATTTTCAGCTGCATGTGCACAAGTCATCAAGAACATGCCTAACATCTCGTGTATTGACATTCCGCATGTGGGTTTAATCCCATACTTTTCAGTTATATCATTCGATAAATCAACAAACACCAACTTCCTCAATCGAAAATTTTCATAAGAACGAGTCTCGTTTCCTCCTAATATCTCTTGAATAAATGCATTTCCAGAGCGACTAGATGTACGACAAGGTTCCTTACATAGGTATTTTCTGTAATACATCAAAATCAATTTACTTGCTATATGGCATAAAACCATACATTCCTTCTCACCTTGCTCCCTCCGTATTTCTTCCAGTTCTTCTTCATCTTCATCATCTGACGAATAACTTGGATAAGGATCTACCAACTCGCTAAAGTTCGAACTATCCATTTAACTGAAATGGAAACATAAAACTAACTAACTGGCTAATTGCAAATCATCTCAACCCATTTCTCCATTTTCCATTGCAAGTTAGGAAACATACACATAACTAAAGCTAGGAAACATACACATAACTAAAGCTAGGAAACATACTGTTGAATCAAGTCACTGCATGATTTTGAAGAATGACAAATGACAACACGGTTGAACCAGGTTCATCAGGGCAAACATAGTCAAACAAACCAGTTGGCATGAGAAGAGTCCATGCGCAGGAGATAAACATAATCTCTGATCTAAGAGGTTATCTCCTAAGCGAAAGGTTTCAAATTGATAAGGAGGTGGAATTCGAATTCATGTAGGACAGAATCAAGATTAAGGAAGTTGAGATAAACACAAACTCTTCCACCAAGGAAGAGTTGCATCAGAATTGAACAACAACATCTCAACTACTGATTCTATAAATTGTTGAAGCATTCCTACTGAAGATTTTACGCACAAACACTGAAGTGAAACAAGAATTGAAATCAAAATTACCAAAGTAATTTTGCAAGCAGCTCATGTGAAGAATCTTTGTGCGGCTCAAAAGCTACTTGAACCAGCTCGAAGAACCAGTGTCATCTGTTGTCTTTTGAGTCTAGTTGTTTGTAGTAGTTGATTATATATTGTATCTTTCAGCTTTATCTAGAAGCAAGTGTAATAGGTACACAGTATTTAAATTAGAGTTAACTTGAAGTTTGTCGCAATTAGCTAGAGGCTAGTTTGCCACAAAGGGATTAGAGTTAGTCCTTAGGTTTACAAAAGAGTTTATTTTGTAAATGTTGTTTGGCTCATTGACATAGTGAAGAGTTTGGAAAAATCCTACTGGGAAGTAGGTCGTGGTTTTTTTCACCTTTTGATCCAGGTGTTTTTCACGTAAAATTGTTGTGTTCTTTTATTTTTGCAATTACTTTTTCGCAAACTGTAGAAGTTGGAACACCAAGAAGAACCAGGTTCTTCTATAGAGACTGCACTCGAAAAATTGGACACCACACATATCACTCCCTCTTGTGTAGTATTGACGTATAAAACATCACACACACATAACTAAAGCTAGGAAACATACACATAACTGAAACTAGGTATCATGAAAGGTAGCTACTAATCTGATGATGTTAATCCTCAAATGAATGGTAGTAAATGAAAGGCAACAGTAAAGCAAATGAAAAGTAGCCACCATCAATGAAGTTAGCACCATAACTGAAGCTTACACATAGATGTGTAGGAAAATGTTCCGTGCATGTTTACACATAAAAACATAACTGAAGCTTACGCATAAAACCATAATAAAGTTTACACATAAAATTACAATATTCAAATACGGAACAATAAAAATATTCAACCACAACGATATATTATCCATTTTTCTCGAGGTATAACTGATAGTTAAACTCCAGTCAAGACTTGCGAGCTTCATTAATAGGCATCCCCAATAATATTTATCGATTATTTTTCTTGCGGAACATATTCATAGTGAAACTGTAAATTTCACTCCCAACTAGAATATTAGGAATTTGTTCCAACGTTCCAATACACTTCTCGATGGATGTCTCATCAATTTCAAGAGATGTAGCAGTGCTTTTGCTAGACATAAACTCTATGAGAGAGTGTATATCCTCTTTTATTAATGTTGCAATTGTTTTTTTCTTACTCTTTCTTACTTGACTGCTAGTACTAACACCATCAAGATCTTTGTCTTTTTAGTGATGGCTATGGAAACATAACAGAATTTATACTTTGTAGATCATCACTTTCATCGCTCATTTCATCATTAAGAAAAGTAAAGTGTTCTTTGTCACAACCATCAATATTATTTATTCCCTCTTCGTCAAGATTTTTTCCAATGTCGGACGATTGTTCTTGATTTGTTGCACGTGCTCTTTCTCATGCGGCAACAACGTCAGCAAATAGTGCGCCGTAGCGAAACCATATGAGCGAAAGATCTATGTTCCTAAATTTTTTATATCGAGCATTCTCCTATAAATAAATTCAAAGCCACTTTAAGCTAAAAAAGAAATTTAGCAATGAAAAAGAAAAAGAACGACACATGTAGCAATATGAGAGATGTACCTTAATTTTTCTCTCCTACCAATCATCATCTGCTATAATTGTATTTTTTGTGGCATCCCATCCTAAACTTGTTTCTCCTCTCATCAACTGCTTAAAAAATGTCTATTCGGCTTTCATGTAATCCCAATAATTTTTCAATTATTTTTTATTTTACATTTTTCCCGTCTTCTTTTTGAACTCATTAATTATATTATTTCACCCATCTTTAGATAAGTAAGTGTTTGGTATATTTCCCTTTCTAATCTCTTGCTCACACAATATGAACCTCATCGTCCCACTTAGCATTACTTTCCGTCATGATTGAATGTAAATAATCTGAAGAAAGGAGAAACAAATATCTAATATAAGTAGAAGAAACTTCCTCATTAGTTGGAGTGACTAATGGAATATCCAATATATCGAGTAAGCTCTATTTATTGTAATAACTTGACAGGTTTTAATCCCATTGCAGATTATGAAATGGCTTCATGACTACTAGAAAGAGGTAGTATAATGCAGTCACCAATAGCGGATACTGAAGTTAAAAAAAAGTCACCAATTGAAAAAGCTTTAGTAAAGAACAACTTAGACAAAACTGCATGTTAAACTTGACATAAAAAAATTATTTTGTTTTGCAGCACTCATGCAAGACAAGTAGCTAAGTTTTCATTCACTTCTTTTGTCAACCAGTGGTATATATAAATAACAAAAACAAAAAAAATTGAGTTTGGTAGTAATCTCATTCCTCCCTAAAGGCTACAGCTAGTTGAGTTGGTTGCTTTCTGCATAATGAGTAGCAATTAGCAAATATATATAAGTATATATGGAGATAAAAAAAAGTTTACGAGATCCAAAATGGAGGTAACAAATTGGATGGCTTAGATACTGCTTTTCCTAATCTTTAAGTTAGAAGGGAGTTGACCTCATATGTGTAACACTTTGGAAAGCTTACTCATATATTGTCAACTGGAAACAGATTATAAATCTTCCGAACGAGGTGAAGGGAAATAGTACATACAACTCTCTTCTACATTGTTGATGATTTTCAGGTAGTCAATAGGAGGAAATCTAGCAGGAGGAATAAGGGAATTAGCATAAATGAACCAGATCCCTACAAACCTCAAAACAAGATGATTGATATTATTATTGCTAAAGAAAAACAGAAGGTTGACGAGTCTAAGAACCACCTTGTTAAGCAAGCAGTCACTAATTAAGCAGGTTGAATCCCATTCAAGGAACAAACATACTGAAAATAAAGAATCAGCATCAACATCTGCTACTACTCAGTAAGAACAGGAAAAAAAAAGACTCATGAAAGAAGTAAGCAAAACGAGGAGAAACATTATATATCCACGATATATAGAAGTAAGCAAAAGAAGAACCTAAAAGCAAGATCTTTCTTTTAATTTTTTCCCTGTTTGTGACCACAATAAACCTTGGGCATAATATATCCACGATAAGACAAGAATATACAATAAGGAACGAGAAGAACTTACAACGAGGATTGATTTCCACTGAATTGCTTGAAGAAAAATGCAGAAAAATGAAGATGAAGCAGAGATGAAGAGGAAAGGAGGAACGACAGTCTTCAAAGTGAAGGAAATGGGAGAGGTATACAATATTTTAGGGTTTATTTCACCGAGGGTAATTTTGGTATTATAAAACTTATAAGAGACAAGAGAGTAATTTTATTGGTCAAACTAAAATGACTTTTAAGCCAAAATAAAAAATGTTGGGATCAACCAACTTGTTGCTTTTGGCTTTTTAAAGCACTTTTTAGCTTTTTTTAAGCAGCTTGTTTTTTGCCAAACACTCCAAAAAGTATAAAAGTGCTTAAAAGCTGGTCAAAACCCATCCAAACGCCCTCATGGTTGTTGAGATTCTACCAATTTTTATTGGGTACCATAGGTTTCGGTTGATGTCTTGGTTTATGAGTCGAGTAAGGGATTCCATGCAGATGATAAATAGATATAGCGATAGAGGGTCTCCTTGTCTAATACCACGAGTTGGGTTGAAGGTTGTTGAAGGTTTTCCATTTACTAGTATAGATATGGATGAAGAGGTGACACAAGACATAATGAGGGAAATTAGTTTCGGTGAAAATTTTAAAATAAGTAAGGAAAAACGAATGAATGACCATTCAAGACGGTCAAAAGCTTTTTCTAGGCCGATTTTCAACATCATATGACCTTATTTACCCTTATGTTGATTGAAAGAGTGGATTGCTTCTTGGACGATTATGCAGTTGTCAGTAGCCCTACGTCCAGGAATAAAGCTATATTGGTTTGGGCTGATGATTTTGTGTAGTAAGGGTCTGATACGGTTAACGATGATTTTTGTTATAATTTTATAAATTGTGTTTGCAAAGACTTATGGATTTATAATGAGTGATCATTTCAGGGTTTTTTACTTTAGGAATTAAGGTAACGAAAGTTGCTTATCTTTGGTGGAATATGTGAGGATGAAAGGGCATCCATACAAGTTTTGATGACTGCATAGTTAGTGTCATCCTAAAACTTCTGGAAGAAAATTGGGTAGAAACTATCTGAACCTGGAGCCTTCAGTGGTTTGAAAGATTGAATGGCACGCTTAATTTCACATGGTGAGAGGGTTTTGGTTAATAAGAGTTGTTGTTGGAGAGTTAGGGAGTTTATGTCTGTTTGTATAAATTCTTTAGTGCTAGAAGAAAGTTCAGTAGTGTATACTTCCTTGAAGTGATTAATGATCGTCATAGTAATGGCTTCTAGGTATGGGTTCTAATTCCCAACATTATCAACTAGTCCAAGGATCTTGTTTTTGCGCCGTCTATGGATTGTAGTTGTGTGAAAAAACTTTATGTTGGCATCACCTTCATTTAGCCATTGGATTCTAGATTTTAATTTCCAAAAGTCCTCTTCTTGATGAAAAATATTGTTGTAGTCTGCAATAAGCTTTGTTTGCAAGTTATGATGGAACATTGTTTTTTGAGATGAATTTATTTTTTGAAGACCTTCAATTTTGGCGATTATGTTTCTTCTTTTGGTGAAAATATTTCCAAAGCATGTAGAGTTTCATTGCTGGGCATTTTTTTAAACAATTGTCTCAGCTTTTGTATAGTCTTGGTTGGAGTGCCAACAAGAAAATACTATATTTTTAAAATCAGGGTGGCTTAACCACATTGTTTCGAATTTAAAGGTGGATGGGAGTTTGTTGTGTTGGCGTGTAAGATTGAGCAGTAGGGAGAAGTGATCTGAGTATGTGCGGGGCAGGTGTATTACTTTAGAGTCTAGGTACAGTTCTAGCCAAGCATGGTTACTCATAAATCTATCAAGTCTTTCTAAATTAGGGAGTTATTATTTTGGCAGTTAGGTTTGATGGTCCAAGTGAAACGAGGTCCAATAAACCCTAGATCTACCATGTTCATTATATTTAGGCAATCAATAAAAGCAGAAACTCTCCTATTTTTTATAGGGTTGCCTCCTAATTTTTTTGATGCATTAGTAACTTCGTTGAAGTCTCCACAGACTAACCAAGGAAGATTTACTATATTATCCATTTCTTTTAGATTGTTAAACAAGATACTTTTTATACCTAGTGTTATTTATTGCATATATGACTGAAATAATATGCATAGGAGATGATGAACTTACTCTAAAAGTCGCATGGATTTCTTGCTCAGTGAGTACCATTGGCTCAATTGTGACTTCATGGTTGTTCCACAGAAGTGTTATTCCTCCCGAGAATCCCGAAGCTACCACCTGAAATAAATCAGTAAAGGCAGTTGTTTTAGTAAAACGTCATAGTCAGTCATTCTAATTTCAGTAAGGGCCAGAACAGATGGCGTGTTAACTTGGAGGATGGCGTCCAAATTACGCCTGAAGGTGGGATTATTTGCACCCCTACAATTCCATAGGAGAATCTTCATTTGAAAATTGGTTGTTGTGTTTATTCCTTGTCCCAAAGTTAGGTCTAAGTTCGTTGCAGCCGTTGGACATAGGTTCAGCACATACTGCTGGATTGGCGACCATGCACAGGATCTTACGTTGAGTGACACTTTCCGCATGTTTGGAGGTGTTTGTATCAGAATTCTTTCTTCTGCATTTTCTAGGAAGGTTATAATTAAGCATTCCTCTGTCAGAAAGATTGGGTCCATCACATGATCTGGAGTGTTTGGAAGGTTTTCCTCCAGTTCCGAGACTTGAAGGGGAGAGGAATTTGCATTTGTTGAATGGAACGGTTGAGTTGTTTTTTCTATTTCTGACACTATCTGTTCCATCGAGAAGTTGTCTAGTTGTCCTTGTGTAACTGGTGTGTGAAGATCTTGCACGAATTGATTGAGCGATAAGTTGGAAAAATTGGTTAGTGGGTATGATTGCAAGTTGGAGTTCGGCAATGGAAGGTTGCTTGTTGATTGCATCAACAAGTATCCCAGGGACAGAAGATCTTCCTGCTGCATTGTTTGGTTGTACAGCAGGGTTTGATAGGCTTGAATCATTTTTTGGGTCGTCAGTGAAACTGGTAGAATAAGGGGCGGCATATTTGGTTGTAGGCTCACAGGGTGCCCGTTCCAGTTCGTCATTGGTGATTGGACAACAAACATGACATGGTTTTAGGTTCCCTATAAGGGCTGTTAGTTGTAGTGAGGCAGTAAGGCGTGGAAGGGACTGGTAGTGTTGTTGCCTAGTGTTAAGGGTGCAAGTTGGAACATGCATGGTGGCGGTGGAGTTAGTGGAAGTGTGCATGGAGGTGTTATGGAGAGTGTGGTTGCCGGTGTGTTTTGTGGTGTGTTCGAGTGATGTTGGTTCCTCTTGCAAGGAGGTAGGCTTGTGGAAAAGTGTTTGGATTGTGGCATTTTCAGGAGGTGTTTGAGGGGGCTGTGTGTGTATGTTTGGTTTTTCTGGCCAGTGTGGTGAGGAAGTTGTGTATGGTGTTTGCTTTATAGGGTTAAGTGTTGGGGTTGGTTTTTAGACGTTGGTGTCTTACTATTAATCTTGTGCAATCTTGTACGTGTGTTTCCATCAGATTTGGTAATAGGAGATGCATTGAAGGAAGGGTAGGGTACTGGGTGTACTATTTGTGGAGGAAGGAGTGAGATTTGGAATTGTTACTTTGGAAGATTTTCCTGTCAAAGCATTGATGAGTGCTTGTATCTTTCCTTTATGGGGAGTTTCGTTTGAGTTAGTAGGGTAATTCTCTATTGTTTTGCGTATAAGGTTACTAGTTTGGTTTGTCCTAGGTGAGGTTTCTATTTTTGGCTAAGTAAGTGGTAGTTTTGTTGGGGGGAGGGGGGAATCGTTAACTGGGGTTGAGGGAATTTGGTTGGTGGTAATTGTATTGTTGGGAATCTTGTTACTAGAAGGAACTAAAGGTTGGTTTTGAATTGAAGGGTTTTGTAATCTGTTGGAGTGGACGAGTTGTTTAGGGTAGGTTGTTTAGGTTTTGTAGATAAGGGTTGAGGTGTAGTGGTTTGAGCAGGGGTAATAGGTTTAGTTGGAGTTGTACTATTATTAGGTAGTATTGCATTATTAGTGGAATAAGAAGATTTTATACTGGGATTTTGTATTTGATTTGTTATTGAGTTGGAAAAATAGTTGCTAGTTTTTGTTGATGAAGTTGAAAGCAGTGTAGTTGTTCTATCCACGTGAGCAGCGTCATAGGAAGTAGTATTTCCAATAATGTTGGAAGGGTTGCTATGTTGGGTTATTTGTGCATTTTGTATTTGGTTTGGTTGTGTGGCAGTGGGGCTAGTTGACGTGGGTGGTTGACATATAGGATTTTCAAGAGATTTTTCTAATTTGGAGAATGTATTATAGGTTTGTGGGGGGGGGGGGGGGGGGGGGGGGGGGGGAAGGGTGGATTTTGTAGTAGGGGGTGATATATTTTTTTGTGTGATTTTTTTTGAAAATATTATTGTAGTCCAAGGACCATCTGATATTTTCATGATGTATTCATTTGTAATTATTTCTTTTCCATCATCTTCTTTTTCTTTTTCTTTTTCTTTTTTTGCTCTTTTTCATTTTTTTTTCATTTTTTCCTTTTTTTTTTTTGGCTCTTGTTTTTGTTCATGTTTTTCTTTTTCTTTTTTGGGAGCAGAAGACATACCTGGTTCCATTTTTGTGCATTGATATAGTATATGGCCTAAACATCCACATCTCTGCATAATGGAGTTGAGGTCTCGTAGTGAATTTTTTGTAGGTGCTTGCCAATGAGGGTATCCTTGGGCACAGGTCTTCCTAGTTGGACTAATATACATAGCCTTGCATATCGTTCTTTACTGGTATTTCTTGTGCAACTATCTATTTTTGAGTATGGTACCAATTTGACTTCCTATTTTGCGTAAGATAGTGGAATCATAATATTCCGTTGGTAATTCTGGTAATCTAATCCAAATTGTGGAGAAGGGCATTGGATCTTCGGTTAGATAAATTTAGGTTCTCATTTCCTGGCTGAAAGAGAATGAGGACCTACGAACCAAGGGCCTTGGTTCAATATTTTGGTGTAATTTTCATGAAAAGTGAATTTGATGAGGTAGTAATCTTCTCCAAGATCAATCAAGTTTAGATCCTCATTCAAGTTTCAAAGTGCTTTCAGCTTGCTCCTTTGTAGCATGAATCCTATTCGGTTACCTACTAATTTGACGATGACTTCATGTTTCCATGGTTCATAGAGTCTTGTTTTTTCGGCTGAGGAAATCGGTATGAAGTAGGGATAGTGTGTTGGGTTTTCATGTTCGTCGTCTAAGTTGAATTGGAAGAAGTCTTGTTGTATGCATCTATAGGGATGAAACAATTATCTATTAGTATTTTATCTCGAAAGCTTACTTTATTTTCAGGTGGTTGTCGATGATTGTTGGTGCTTCTGTTGAGAGGATCTTCTTCTTGGTCGGACATGTGATTGTCAGTAGTGGTTGTTGTTTCCATTGTTGTTGTTCGAAGTTTGTTGGTTGACAAATGGTGAAGAGAGGAATGTATCTCTCTCTAGCTTTTAGAGAGAAGGAGATCTCTTGATAATAAGGATCATCTTCAAAAGAGGAATATTATATATAGCTAATATGCAACACTGCACGTCAAAAGTGAGTGATTAGCACAAATATTCAACAACATTCGATATTTTCCTAATAAAGGAAGGTCCTAACAATGACTGATACGTAATAATGAGTATAACTTTAAATCAACCTTAGGATAAAATAATCTTTAGCTAAGTATAATGCAATCGTGTTTATAAATCAACTAGTAATTCACCTGTACCTGACGTTCTATTTAAGAGAAAATAAGTTGCCCGTGTATTATCTCGTTTCGATATATACATTAAAGAGAGACAATTTTGTGACATAGTTACAATTTATTTGCGCCGAGTCAAAAGTGACAGATAACAACTGAAAATTTATACAAATTAAGGTCATTGAAATTTCGACTATATATGATTTAGGTTTCAATTAAAAGGGAAATAAGTCTTAGCTAACCTCCATGGATGTCTTGGTGGGAAATGTCATTATGAAGATCGATGTTAGAGATATCATACCCAAAGCTTTGTAACTCGAAAAAAGGAATAGTAAAATTTATTAGGTTTGAAAAGACCTCTGCAAAAAAATGAGACTACCAGCCAGAGTGGCCGAGTTAGTTGAGCAGCAGATTCCTCAATGGGAGATCGCTGGTTCAAAACCCCTTGCATGCTTTCTTGGTCAGACTCATCGCACGAGACTTGCCTAGTGCAGTTTACCTCTTTAGTATGATTTGCGAGTTATTGCACTGAAGCGGTTTTACTTAAAGCACACTCAAAGGGTAGCCATTGCGGGTTCCCTAGTTTACCCGCAAAAAAAAGGGAGACTTATATGTGTCTAAAATTTATGGTGTAGCAATGTGATGCAAGTAGCTTGCGCCAGCAGTACATTGTGCTCGTTGAATGGTACATGGTAGTTAAGTTAGTTAAACATAAGGCAGAAGATATGTTTGACAAATATTAGTTTTTTCCACTTAGGTTTTACATTACAACTTAAGGTCCAAGTTAGCCGAATAGGGAAAGGCACGAGTGCTAGCTGGAGGAATCTTCTCTCACTCACTCTATATATAGTAATTTATGTTCTTAGTACAAGATAATCAGAGAATATTCCTTTTATTTTGCCCAAGTTATCTTCTTCTTCTTTATTTTGTTTTGTTACATTTCTGCCACAACTTTTCTTCCTTCTTTTTACTGTTCCATTATCATTTTCGTATCAGTGGTATCATAGCATTTTCTTGGCTCTATGGATATGGCGAGTGAGATGAGTGAGGTTATGAGTACGTTACACAATATCTCCACCGAGATGTCCAGCTTCACAGCTTGACAAGAGCAAATGGAAGCTGCTCAAAAGTAGAGTAGCAGACAGCAAGAAGAGCCCTTGAATGAGCTTAGGGAGGTTCTCAATAAGGTCATCCATGGAGGCAAACGACCTGAAAGGGACAAGAAGGCGTCACAGGATGAAGGTGAGCTCTATTCTCCAAGTGGTAGACCTTTTGATTTTGGAGATCTAGCAACACCTAGAACTAGCAACATGAACATTGTATCTATGGGTACCTTTGCCTCCCCTGGTAATGCAATTTATCAGAACCCTAGACCCCTAGACCAGCTGCTAGTAACCTTCCAATTAGTGGTGCTCTTTCTTCTACACCCCCAGTAGTATAACCTATTCACACAGTTGTAGCTCAGCCTCAGCCACAACCTCACTCCCTTCGTTCAGTCATGATAAACACACATCTCATACAACCCCCTCAGTCTCAACCTTATGTGCCTCCAAATCTTCCCTTTCCTTACCCCAGAACCACTACACTCCAACCCCAAAACTTCCCAACTCCATCTCTTAATGGAAGGTTTTACCAACCCACAGTGAGTTGGAACCAAGGGTCACCTATGGGAGTGATTCCTTCACATCTACATTACACCCAAGCCACATAGTTTCCCTCACCCTATTATACCCAAACTGCACACATACCTCCCCATTTGTATCACCAAACACCATACATGCCAACCCCTCCTTAGTGTCACTATAATACCAATGCACAACACCACCTGTTGATACCCAGTTTTTCCTCAAAATATTTTTAAAATTGTATATATAGCCTCAAAATCATGTATCAATAGCAAATGGTATTTTTCCATTATTTTCCTATATTTTATTAATTTATCCAGCATTTTATTTCCAATAAATGATTATAAGATTACATTAAAAATAATTTTAAAAGCATTTGTTGATTTAATTTATCATTTAGGGTCCTACTAAGACCAAATTATTTCACAATTAGCCAAGCACTCTTTGACTATAATTACAATAACTTTGCAATTATAGCCTAATCATATATTTTATACTATTTTTATCCAATAATTAGTCATTTATATTTTTAAATACTAATTAATCATGTTAAATTAATTTACTAAGTATCAATTTCATCTTTTATAATTATTATCTATTTTTATAAATTATTTATCTATTTTTTATTGGGTATTTAATAGTTATCCACTTTCTATTTAAATCCTAGCCTCAATTAAACCGGACCCCCCAACCCAATTAACTAACCCAATACCCCAGTCCAGACCTAAATCCTACCCGGCCCAAGAACCATTTGATCTGAACCGTTGATTATTTTCAATCAACGGTCCTTACACCCCTTACCATAATTAATCCCTAAAGACTACCCCCGTCTCATTTTCCCCCTCTTATTTCTCACGCAGTCGTCTCTAAGTTCTCTCATCTCTCTCTCTCTAGACGCTCCATCTACTGAGCCCTGTTCCCCCTTCTCAGACCACCTCCTCGCTAGAAACCATGGAGGTCTCACCTCCCACCAGCCTTATGGCTCCCCCTTTTTGCATTTGTGTCACCGTTTGAGGCTCTCAAGTGAAGCAGAGGCGGTTCACTCACCTCCATGGTCTCATGCCGTTTTCCGGCCACCCATGGTCGTTCGAGTAAGATCTTTACACCCTCCCTGAAAAACCGGTAAGACTTTGAGTTTTCTTCTTCCTCTTTGGGTTTTCTCTGGAAACCCCAACTTTAAAACCCTCCGATATTTCTAGATCTGTAACAAATCTATGGGTATTTTGAGGTTTTCACATGTTTTCTTAAAAGATCTCCTGTTTTAAGAACAGTTTCATCTTAAAAAACTAGGGTTTCTTAACCCCTTTCAAAACATTTTCTCTTCTGATTTTTAGTACTAATATATGATTCTCAGTATGTTTTTAAACGTTTATTTAAGTCTTATCCTTTACCCGAGTTATTCTGTTGACAACCCCAACTTTTAGGGTTCTGAGTTCGTCTTGGGTACTATGTTTAATTAATTTGTATGTTTCGCATGAACATTCTATGATTATGTGTTTTTTACTTTATGTTTGCTTATTAGGGTTTCTGGGTTCGATTACTTCTGTCTATATCATGTCTATGATGTGATTCAGACTGTGCTCTATATGAAACCCAAACTCTTATATGATACTAGTCTTCTTATGTTTCTGATTCGTGTCTATTACATGCTTATTCTCTTAATGATGTGATAAATCAATGATATCTTTGCTATTTTTGAATCCTTGAATTTCTATGATTAAATACTTCATTGATCTTGCATGATATTCTCTACTGATTCTCGAGTATTTTCCCTAATTATGATGATGATTTCCTGTCTCTCCTTGCCTGTAGAATAATTATCCCACTCATATGTGATATTCTCCTTTGATTGGTACTGACTTCCTATAATTAGGACCTCAATCGAGTGTTTCCTCATTGATTTCCGGAGTTTAAGTTATTACTTGCCTTATTTATATGATTGACTTTGCTGTCGAATTAGTATACATATTTTCCTTAAGTATAATTATGAACTTGGCCTTACTTACGTATGATGTACCTACACTATACCTAGGATGTTTTCCTTATGTGTTATAATCGGCTTTCAAGATTCCTTTCCTTTTTTTTTAACCTGCTTATTACCGTCCAAGTATGACTCCTTAATTAAAGGAAGCCCTTTTACCAATTTGATTCTAATTGATTGTTTACTCCCATAATACTGTTGAAACTACTATTTTACCTATTTCTTCTACCTGTTTTAAACTATAAATACCTCTACTCTCTCCTTAGCATAGAGACAAACAAGGATATTGTTCTAAACTCTCTTACACACACACATATTCTCTCTTGCTCTCCTTGATGGTTATTTGCTATTCTCAGTCGGCTGCAGGCCAAGGCTGAGTAATTATACACTCTACTGCTCTTCACTCTGCACTTATTCTCTCTTAAACTGGTATGCCCTCAGTTTAATTTAAGGCCTCAAAAACAACATGTTTCTGTTTTTGTTGCAACTCCTTTTTGTTTCTGATGTATTTTTACTTGTCGTTCTGTTGTTTACCTTGCAATTAGAATGCCTACTTGTTACCAATGTGATTATCTCTTCCCTTTAGTTTCAGCATATTTATTGCCTTCTTATATGTTTTGTTATGATTCCCAGCACACTACAAGCATGCATTATATGTCACTTAGTTACTATGTAATCCTGGATACATGCTATACTCATGAATCCTCCCCCTGAACCTATGTGTAACTCTATTTGTTATATGTTATCACCCTCTTTAGCAATCCTTCAATCTGATTGTGTTAAGTTCCCGGCATGAATACTTTTGTGACCAAAACTTTATGTGGTTATTTAAGTTCTGTACAAGTCTGTAGTACCTTAATACTTCTCTGGTGTTAACTTGTATGCAAATCTGTTTTCATGTGTGGCCTACTTGTCCCCAATCCCTTCTTCCCTGTTTGTGACGGTTTCCCGGTACTATGTATGATGTTTTGGTTCTGAGTTGTTGATTGTCCTAGTCCTCCCTTTCTTTTCAAATTGTTTTCACTAGTGCAAATTCTCCTGTTGTTTCCAAAACCTATTTTCAAATAAGCTATTTTCAAAAACCGTTTTTCAACTCAACTCTATCAAAACTATGTCAAGCACTCTCACATATACTCTTAGAAGTCTAGGTTCTGCCCATTTAATGTGTGACTCCTTTGGGATCCCTATGAACTCTGACACATTAGAGTTGGCCCTTCCACACTGCACTTACTCAATATGGTTATGACAATCTGGGTGTGAGCACTGCCCGGGATCCCTTAAGATCCTTAGGGAACTCTGACACACCTGGATTGTATGAAAGGCTGTGAATACTAATGGCATTAGAAACTCGGGAGATTTTGGGCCTATCAGTAGGCTCCCTAGAGTATAACTTCTTCTTTTCTTATTTCAGTTATGTAATTTGTGCAAACGGTCTGTAATAATTATTGTAAACAACTCTTTGGGGATGTATAGTGAAAAGGGAAGGGTAAAATGCATGATATAGCTGTTAGAGGATAGAAACCATGCTATTAGGTTTTTATTCCCTATTTTGCGCAATAGAAACCATGCTTAGGATTCATATGTGCAAGATCATGCATTAGAGACCATGTTCCCTAGGTCTTACACTTACTGTTTTCAGCATCTATTGTCATCTCATTATGAAAATCATGTGCTAAAATGTGCTAATAACCAACACTTTGAAATCATGTTATACGTTGCCATGTACACTTAGAGATCCTGCTTTAGGGTAAAAAACAGTACTAATGAACAGGTCATCTTCACATCTTTTGCATATTCTGAAAGCATGTTCAAATGATATAACATTTATGCATTTAGAAAAATCCTGCTTAGGTTCTGCATATACATCATCTATGTGAATTAGATACCATGCTTAGGTTTGCATTCATACTCGTTTAAATACGCCTAGTTTGACTACTGGTGCATGAAAAGGAATAAAAACAACTTCACTCAATTCTCGTAATCAACTGGTAATAATTTTGGGGTTCTGAACATTCAGAACATCATGTTTAGGTAATACCATTCTCCTTTAAGTAATTCTGGTAATTGGTATATTATCTCACACTTAGGCAAGCCTTAGGTGATTAAATGGCTTAAAACAGGGAATCTGTTTCTTTTGTGTGTACTGCTTAATCCTTAACATGTTTTAAAATCAGTAGGCAAACTGATTAGGCCTTTCTGGGTTATGCAACAAATCTGCTTCTCTGTTATATTCTGAATTCACCTAGATATCATGTCTTAGGATTCTGAAACTGAATGTTGCCCTTAACTGTGTTTGAGTCGTGCTGCCTATTTGCATTACCTGTGGAGGTATACTTGGGCCTTTTCTCTGCTTTTCTATGTTTTCCCCTAATTGCAGTCCTACATGTTCTTATATGTCGCCCTAGTATTTTTCCTTTAAACCTGAGGATCTGCCTAGAACATCCCTTATAGGTAGAAGTCCTAAACTCCTCCAAGACTATTAGGGGACGGGTAACAGCACGCAATAGAGGTCGTTGACCAACACTCATTTTAATAATCTTACGCGGTGGGAAGGGTAGATATAGACATGATGATCGGTGCGCTTATACCACGTGTAGCCCCTTTTTGAGGAGTGATATATCGGGTATTGTACTAATGTGATCCATATGCCAAACAACCTAGGATTCTCCCTATATCCCTTTATATGCTTGTTTAGATTACAACTCTTTCAAAACTTTTATACAAAAATGCTAAATATTTTCAAACTTATCAACACATGTGTGCTTAGACTGCGAATCTTTCAAAACTACTTACTGGTCTTAAACATTAATTGTCTATTTGCTACTTGTACAAATTCACAAAGTTGTTTGGCCGGGAACCACAGTTGTGGATTCTGAGCGGTGCCTAACACCTTCCCCTTAGAATAATTTCAAGCCTTTATTCTGTCTCTGGTTATCTAATCCTTTTTTGTAAATAGCCCAAATAGGTGCCTAACGCACCTTAACTCATTAGGTGGCGACTCTTCCAATCCTGCATACCCCTTTCCCAAAAGGAAACGAGTTGTCCAAATAATGTCAAAAAACCCTTGACCGACCCGAAAGGAGTTGGAGAAGAAAGGGGGGGGGGGGGCGACACCACCCCCAAACACTAAACAACCAGTTGTACCCTTTCCCAATATCCCCTTACCAAATACACTAAGGTTGAGTTTCCTAAGTTCAATGGGGATGACTTAAGAACATGGTTGTATAAGGTGGAGCATTTTTTTTGCGGATGAAGATGTTACCATTCAGCAAATGATGAAGTTAGTCTCTCTACACTTTGAGGGAGATGCCTTGCAGTGGCATTTGGGGTATATGAGGAGTCGAGGTCACATGTCATTACCTACTTGGGATGAGTATTTGTGGGCTCTTTGTGATAGCTTTGGAGCTGAATATTCTGACCCCATGACTGAGTTAATGAACATCAAACATACAGGTTCTGCAAAGGATTATCAGAAGGCTTTTGTGAGTGTGATGAAAAGGATTAACCTCTCTATAGAACATGCCATCAGTATCTTCCTGAATAACTTGAAACCTGAGATTAGTAATGTTTTTAAGGTGGGTAACCCTGCCAGTCTTCCACAGGATTACTACTTGGCTAGGCTACTAGAGGTCCAATTTTGTTGCTCAATGAAAGGCAATCAAGGGTACAAACCTCATGCAAGTCAAGGAAATGGTGGCATGTTTAAGGGAAACCAGCCTACTTACAAGAAGGCATTGGTTGCTAACTTTGACCACAACAGAAGAAGAAGGCTCACTCCAGCTAAGATGGATAGGAAGAGAGCAAATGAGATATGTTTTTTCTGTGATGAAAAGTTCACACCAGGGCACAAATGTAAGGAAAAAAGACATTTGTAGTCCTTAGAAATTGAGGAAGGACAATTGATTACTCCAGAAGAACCAGACCCTGAGGAAATCACTGAAGAGCAAGAAATGGAAGAGGAGCCTATTGAGAACTGTGAGATTTCCTTGGAAGTTATGAATGGCTCTAGAGGATACAAGACTTTGAGGATTCAAGGCTTCACTGAACACAAGCCAATCAATGTCTTGATTGATTGTGGATCCACCCACAATTTTATCAATGAACAAACAGTAAAAAGGCTTGGATGCAAAGTTTATCAAATGAGTCCACAAGATGTCTCAGTTGCTGATGGGAGGTGACACAATCAGTAAAAGGCAGCAAGGGTTTCACTTGGCTAATGCAAAGTGTGGTATTTACAGATGACTTTTTGGTGCTCCCAATAGGCAGTTGTGATGTGGTGCTGGGTATACAATGGCTGTGTAAGTTAGGGGACATCCAAGTTAATTTTGCAAAGCTATGGATGCAATTCTAATACCAAGGGAAATCAGTCACCTTGCAAGGAATCTACCCCTCCTTCAAGACAATGAATGCTAAGGCTCTAAATAATATCATAGTCAACACTGCTCAAATATTTATGATTAAGGTTTTCCATGAGGAAGGCAGTGAGGAGGAATCAAATTCAAGGCAGGAAGAAGCAACCCTTGAAATACAAATGCTACTGGATGGATATAGGGAAATGTTTGCTGAACCTAAACAGCTACCCCCTTCAAGAGGGGTGTTTGATCATCACATTCCTCTAGTATGTGGTAGCTTTCCGGTGAACTCTAGACCCTATAGGTACTCTCCTATTCAGAAGGATGTGATTGAGAAGATGACACAAAGAATGTCGAATCAAGGCGTAATCCAGTACAGCTCTAGCTCTTATGCATCACATGTAGTCCCAGTGAGCAAAAATGATGGCTCTTGGAGATTGTGTGTGGACTACAGAGCATTGGACACACTGACTATCAAAGATAAATTTCCCATACCTATCATTGAAGAACTATTGTATGATTTAGGAGGCTTAAAAGTCTACTCTAAGATAGACTTAAGATCTGGATATCATCAAATCAGGATGACACCTGCAGACATACATAAAACAACTTTCAGGACCCACTCTGGACATTATGAATATCTAGTAATGCCCTTTGGCTTAACTAATGCCCCTTCAAGTTTTCAGGGATTGATGAATCATATATTCAAGGCTTATATGAGGAAATTCATATTGGTCTTCTTTGATGACATCTTGGTGTTTAGTAAAAGTTTAGAGGATCATGTCCAACACCTCAGAACTACCTTTGATTTGCTGGTGCAACACCAGCTCTTTGCCAAGAGGAGCAAGTGTGTCTTTGATGCTGACAGAACTGAATACTAAGGCCACCATATCTGAGCTGCAGGTGTAGCTACTGACCCTAAGAAGATAGAAGGTGTACAAGCATGTCCTGAACCTGCTAACCTCAAGCAACTAAGGGGATTCCTAGGTTTAGCAGGATATTACAGGAGGTTTATCAAAGGCTGTGGAGTTATGAGAAAACCTCTTACTGATTTACTCAAGAAGGAAAACTTCCAGTGGTCTTGCAAAGCAACTGAAGCTTTCAACAAGCTGAAAGAAGCATTAACTTCTACGCCTGTGTTAACTCTACCTGACTTTTCCATTCCCTTTGTGGTAGAGACTGATGCATGTAGTATGGGAATAGGGGATGTTCTAATGCAAAAGGGACAGCCAATTTCTTACTTAAGCAAGGGTTTGTCTCCTCAACACCAATCCTAATCTGTTTATGACAAGGAACTTCTAGCATTTGGTGAGGGCAGTGAACAAGTGGGCTCAGTATTTGACAGGCAGGCCTTTCATAATGAAAATAGATCAAAAGGCCCTTAAGTTTCTCTTAGAGCAAAAGCTGCACACAGGGTCTTAACTTTAATGGATAACTAAGCTTATGCAATATGACTTCACTATTGAATACAAAAAGGGAAAGGAGAATAAGGTAGCAGATGCATTGTCCAAGCTACCATTGGTAGAACGAGCTGCATTGACATTGTTGGACTATAGACACTGAGCTCACTGACCTTATTACTGAACTTAAGTTAGGGAATGCTGAGATCAATGGCTATCCCTTTGTACATGAGCAACTCGGAAGAAATGGGAAGCTGGTGGTAGGCCTCGATGAGCAGTTAAGGAAGAACGTTGTCCAACTGTGGCACAACTCCCCTAGTGGAGGACACTCAGGTATTGACCATACTTACAGGAAAATAACTGCTCATTTTTATTGGAAAGGCTTGAAAGAAGATATCCAAACTCGTGTCAAGCAGTGTGATACTTGTCAAAGAAGCAAGTATGAAACCACACCTTATCCAAGACTACTTCAACCCCTCAAATTACCCTCCCTGGCCTGGAGTAGAATTAGTTTGGATTTCATTGAGGGATTTCCCAAGTCCCATGTTGTTGATAGGTTAACAAAATATGCCCACTTCATTAGAGTGTCACATCCATACTCAGCTGGTGACATTGCCAAATTATTTATGGAATATGTGTTCAAATTACATGGAATGCCAGAAGATATAGTCAGTGATAAAGACCCTATATTCACTAGAAGACTATGCCAAAAACTATTCTCTATGCATAGTCACACTCAGTACTTCCACAACCTATCATCTTCAATCAGATAGGCAGAAAGAGGTTGTCAATAGGTGTTAGGAGACATATCTCAGGTGTTATTGTTCTGACTCTCAAAAGGATTGGTTCTCTTATCTGTCTGTTGCTGAGTGGTGGTATAATACCACATTTCATTCCTCAATCCAAACCACACCCTATGAAGCCTTGTATGGACAACCCCCACCACTCCACTTACCTTACATTGCAGGGGATTATATCATGGAAAGAGGTAGATAGAAGCATGCTCACTAGAAGCTCAAGTACCAGCAGCTGAAACACCATCTACAGAAAGCCCAACAGAGGATGGCTACACAAACTAATAAGCATAGGTCTGACAGAAAATTCAAGGAAGGTGATTGGGTATACCTCAAGATCCAAGCTTATAGGAAACTCAGTATGTTAGGCTCTCACTTCTCCAAACTCTCAGTCAAATACTATGGGCCATACCAGAGCTTACACAGAATTGGAAATGTAGCTTACAAATTATCATTGCCTTCTCAACTCCTTCTCCATCCTACATTTCACGTATCCCAGCTCAAACTTTTCCACAAGTTACCTGAGAAGATTTCCCACCCCCAGTCATTGATATCTCAAGTCCTTACTGCCCTCAACCTCAACAAATTCTAGACAGACGAATGGTGCAAAAAGGGAACAAAGCCATTACTCAAGTACTCGTTCAATGGGAGCAAACAACACCAGAACAGGCTACTTTGGAGGATTATCATTCCCTAAGGACTAGATTTCCCTCTTTCCTTCCTTGAGGACAAGGAAGATTTTGATAAGGGGGATCTGATACATGTAGCTTGCGCCAGTAGTACATTGTGCTCGTTGAATGGTACAGGACAGTTAAGTTAGTTAAATATAGGGCGGAAGATATGTTTGAGAAATATTACTTTTGTCCACTTAGGTTTTAAATTACAATTTATAGTAATTACACATTAGCCCTATAAATTTCTTTGTCTTCTATACGAAAGATCCAAGTTAGCCAAATAGGGAAAGACACGAGTGCTAGCTGGGGGAATCTTCTCTCACTCACTCTATATATTGTAATTTCTGTTCTTAGTACAAAATAATCAGAGAATATTCTTTTTATTTTGCCCTAGCTATCTTCTTCTTCTTTATTTTGTTTTGTTACATTTCTGCCGCAGCTTTTCTTCCTTCTTTTTACTGTTCCATTGCCATTTTCGTATCACAATGTCTCTATTTAATGTGCTAAATTTAGTATAACTGAAGTGCCGAGAGTTTTTGGGATAGACGGGGTACTGTTTTTCCGTTATACATTAGCTGCAAAAGATGGAAAAACTATGATTATATGTAATCTGTAACTATGATTTGTGTCTGCTTTACTTGTATAGATGTGATGTGGGAATCGATTTAATTTTAGATGTTCTTTATCTTTTTCTTGCTATTCCACGTCTTTTTTCAATTTATTTTGCTGCAGGAGCATGCTTATTAATTAAGTGCCCAGCTTTACATAAAAACAGAGGAATTATTGTGTTTTATTTTATATTTTTTATATTAATCCCTCTTTAGGTGATGGAGGGTTTGGCATAAACCCATATCTTATAAATTAAAATTCAGAGGTTAATATGTTAAGGAGGTGGACATGAAACCTAACCCTACACAAAAATTAAAGAAAATGAAGGCATATTCGTGGACTCGTGAAGAAGGATATACAATGAAGATCCTATCATTTGGAAAGGAACATTTCCCTTATTCACGGCTGCAACTAGGGGTGTGCAAAAAATCCGATAAATCGTACCAAACTGATAATTCGAGTCAAATAGGAAAAAAAATTTGATTGTGGTTTGATTTGGTTTTAACTAAAGAAAAAAGTCAAACCGAAATCAAACCAATCCGATTGTACATTTATATATCTTTTAGATATATTTTATACGTTTAAATATTTATTGTAATGTAATTTATAAATATTTCTTAAACTTTTTCACAGTTTTATCTGTTATCGTATTATTTCAAGTTTGGACTTAACATTTTTGAATGCTAAGTAAATTTTATAGCCCATAAATGTAGTAACTCAAACAAAGTTCAAATCAATACTAATGTTAACAAAAAAATTCAATTCAACCCTAGGAATGATGATAGGTGTTGGATATCTATTTTATTTAGTTTTACATTGGTTTATAATTAAAATGCATAACTTAATTTATCTTTTTCTTTAGTACTTAGTTATGTAATTAATAGTACTTATTAGCTATACTTATTTTTGCATGACCTATATAGTATTTTTAGATTATGTTAATTATCATTGTGACTTATTAATTAACAATATTTGCTTTATGAAATTTTATTATCTTTGTTACTTAATATTTTAGTATAATGCTATGACTCATCTCATATTATTGTTTTAATTTTTTTTTAAAATACATTGTATAGTTGTTCTTACTAGGACTAAAGTAATATTTGGAGCACAAGTTACATATGTTGTGCTACGAAGATTTTACCGGACAAAACCGAAAAATCCGAGATTAAAAAACCCAACTTTGTTGGTTTGGTTTATCTTACTAAATACCAAATTAATGTTCATCTCAAGAATAGAAGCTTACTAATACCACAAATTAAAACCATAAGATGAGAAAACAAACCAAGCTACACTTCTTTGTGTCTAATAAAACAAAAATTCAATTTTACAATAGCTGAAAAACTGGTGAACTTCGAGAAATATTCTCCAATTTTCCATCAGATACAATCAGCTGCTTTTCATTCTTCAACTCAGCTATGGTTGAAGGGGTTGAAGATGGCACTGAAGGTGGCCAAAGTTGTGCATTTTTCACTTTAGAAATACTTGCAAGAACCTCCAATGGTGTCACATTCCCAGTAACTGTTACCTTCTTTGCTACAAAGTCTATATTGAAAGATGTCACCCCTGCTCATCACAATTCAATTTTTAAAAAATATTCTGACATCTACTTTGTTACATGTTATTTGCGATAGGAATAGTGGTGTCAAGGAGAGTTTTAGCGTAACTGGTAAAATTGTTGTCATGTGACTAGGACGTCAGAGGTTCAAGCCGTGGAAATAGCCTCTTGCTTAAATGAAGGTAAGGTTGCTTACTATAGACCTTTGTGGACCAATCCTTCCCTGGACGCGGGTATAGCAGGAGCTTAGTGCACTGGATTGCCCTTTAATAGTGGCGTCAAATTTAACCCATAAAATATAACTCGCCTGACATGCCCAAATTTAGGCTTGACATATACTCATTGACATGTCAAATTGTCAATTTAAGTACAACTCAAGTTAGATGAGATCTTTACACAAATAGCCGGCTATATTTATTGTTTATTTTTTCTAGCCATATACATAGATTATACATTGAATATACATAATTATACACATATAAATTATACATTCTCCGACTATTTTTAATTTAAATAATTGGATGGACGGCTATTTAGTTTAATTTTTCTCTAATATTGGGCCAATTTGGACGGCCTATGTAGCACAAAATCCATAAGGAAACTTATCGAAACAAACAAATTAAATTCGACAAAGGGTCAAAATTGCCCTTGAACTATGTGTTATAAAAGACATTTGTCCTGTGTTTAAAGTTGGGATCGTTTATGTCCTTCCCCTTAATGAAAAGGCCTAAAAATATCCTTATTGGCTAGCCGCTCTCACTTAAAAATTAACCTTAATTTAATTAACCTCATTGGTCCTATTAAACGGAGGGCAAATGTGTTCCGTAACGCATAGCTCAAGGGTAATTTTGATCATTTTCCGAAATAAACTTATAGGTTAGAACTACAAAAAAAAGGAAAGATTGTCACAAAATTAAGTCGATAGGCATACCTTCCATTCTAGAAAGATGTTTCCTCATCTTCTTCTCACATCCTCTGCAGTGCAGTGAAACTCTTAGAACCACCACCTGCTATCAAAATTCATTAGTTTGGATTTTCGCCAAAGTCCTTTTAAAAATTTATGATTCAAATTGTAAATAAAAGTTTATCCCAAAATTGTCTGCTTTATACCAAACACATTTTTTATATTATACCTTTTTAGTCTAACGAATCAAACATCTATCAATAAATATATACTATGCACTAAATAATTTCATTACTATTTAATCCTCGTATTATAATCCCGAGATAACTTGATCAACTTAATAAGAACAGACAAATTTTAAAGGAACCAATAAGCGTAATTGTGCCTATTTTTTGATTACTAATATTTAATTATAGACAAATACATGTACATATCTTTCATTTAACTTGATAGCAGTGGCGAAGCCACATGGGGTTAAAGGTTGTTGAAAAATTGCACTGTGTATGTAGATAAAATATTACGTTTTAGAGATATATAACACATATTGAACACCCTTTGTCGGAAAAAAATTTCACTTCTTTTAAATTTGAACACCCTTGAAAATATTTCTAGCTTCGCCACTGCTTGATAGCGTAAAGATTACATAATTAGTTTATACAAACTAAAACTCAAATTTAAATTAAAAATAAAGTTAAAAAAAAAATAAAACCTGGTCCCCGGAGCATGAGGAAGAAGATGGCCGCTTTGGAGAAGAAGACTCATTTGCCACTACTTTCACAGCTTGATGACAAGATTTGGAATTCAAAACTGGATCATTATTATAATCAGATAAAGCATCAACCAAATCTTTTTCATTCAAAAGAAACCTTGAAGAACTAGGTGGGGTGATATATTCACTAGGCTTTGTACAACTCCAACTACTTTTTCTCTTAACAACATGACTTTTACGTTCGTTTTGCCTTTTCTTGGTTTCTTTTGATGGTTTTGAACATGTAATTTTCTTGTTACTGATCATATTCTTTGGTTTTGGAGAAATGAGTGGTCGATCAGAAGAATGAGGTTGCAGTGGCCTGCTGCGGCCACTGTCACATACTCTTCTCGAATCTCTAATGATGGGGTTGTAACGGTCGATTAGGCGGCTGGCAGAAATGCTGCCGCCGCCTAATTGGATTACGGAAGAAGAAGAAGATGAGGCTTCTTGCATACTAAGACATATGGCAGTTGCAGCTTGGGATGCACAAAATATATCGATTCCTTTCATTTAGTGATAAGAAAGAATGGTGTTTGAAAATTTTGTAGATAATGGTTTAGAGAATCTGAGCCAAAGATTTTGAGTGTTTTGATTTTTATAAGCTTTGAAATTTTTGAGTGAATGAGATATGGGTTGGCTTGGTGGTCTAGGCAAATTCAGAATTTAAACGTCATCAATTTTGAAGAATGCATGTTTTGATATGTACATTTAATATAATTCTTTATAGCACATGATATGTGGTTTTCATGGTTTCTCTTACGGGTGTACATGAATCGGGTTGGTTCAGTTTTTATCAAAACCAAACTAATCCAACTATATCGATTTGGATAGGTTCGATTTTGTCGAATTTTTCGAGTTTTCGTGTTTTTTGTTACTTAAATATTATTTCAATCTTACTTAATTAAATATTTGATAAGTAAATATACATTTAGTAAAAATATAAAAAATTGACAAACATATTATCGATTAAAATATTCTTATGAGAGAATTCTATTAGTAACACATGGAGTAATAGTTATTTTTTTTTAGACGTATGACACTAATTTTTCGTTGATGTACATTCAGGTTGATCGAATTTAGTAACTAAACACAAAAATCAATACGATACTTAAATATTAATAATCACTTCGCATTCAAAAAGATATAAGAATTTAATAAATCTTAACATATGAAATGAATATGAAAGAACAAAAAGATAGACACATTTCAGTAACACTTGATAAGAAAGTGATGATACAGCCCATTATTTAAGGTCAATAAATATGGAGCACTTCATATTATATTAAAATTTATATCTCGCAAGAGAATCTCAATTATTTCTACACTTTTATTTAAAGAAAATTCTATATAAAATCTTAAAATTATATATAAAAATTATATATATATATATATAGTTGGTTCAGATTTTTTTACCCAACACCAAACCAAACATCAAACCAAATCAAGTCGGATATTTTAATCGGTTTGATGCGGTTTTTCGGTTCGCTCCCTTACCTTCACAAGATAGAAATAAGACTGCACGAATACTACCCTCCGCAGACCCGGTTGCTTAATCACACTGAATTTGTTGAATTCGTCAATGACTGGTGGAGTGGGGTTTGGGGTAGATGTATTTATTTACGAATTTTTGTACCTTGGAAATAATGAAGGATGACTGAAACTGTTCCACGTGTATTTAAATTCATATTAAATAATGTATGATCCAGCCTGGAGATAGATTCTTTACATCTTCAGAATTTAATTTCTAACGACTATATATTCTAATTTTACGAGCTCATAAATACTTTAATAGTTTGTCGGAGGCACTACATTTATCATGCTATTGCCTATTGAGCATCTCCAATGCTTATCCTTGAAGTATTACAGTTTACTGACTCAAACAGAAGCAACCAAGAAAATATTTAAATAATTAAATGTAAACATATTGAAGGAAAGATGGATCAAGTTCCGTTTCATGCAATATCCGTTGGAAGTGTTAATTTTACTGATTCTTCAAATCCTAGGTGTCTGTTCAGGTATCCTATGGAGTAAATCATTTGCATTTTTGGGGTTTTCACTACTAAAAATTCGCTAAAAACCGATCAAAGTTGGTCGGTTATGACCAATTATCGATCAAAATGCGACTATTTACGTGTGGGCGGTATTTTAATAGTCGGAAAGGAATACCGACCAAAGTTGGTCGGTCAATTAAATTAAAAAAAAAAATATTGCAATAAAAAAAAAACCAAAGTTGGTCGGTATTTTAATTATGTAATCAAAAAATTCACCATCTGGGAATCGAACGAGGGTCTATACTATGGCAGGATACGATTCTACCACTGGTGAATTTTGTTTTAAGATTGTCTTTTTTTATTTGTACTCTTTCATTGTATTTTCGCACAAAAATAACCGACCAAAGTTGGTCGGTTTTATAAAATGACCGACCGAATTAACGACCAATTTTGGTCGGATTTTTTAATATTAATTTTTATTTATTTTAATTGAAAAACCGATCAAAGTTGGTCGGTTTCTTGAAAAATAAATTTCGCGGGATTCAAAAATAGTTTCCCGCATTTTTGCGCCAAAGAAAACCGACCAAAGTTGGTCGGTTTTTTAAAAAAATTAAAAAATAAAAAATTTTGAAAAACCGACCCGACCAAAGTTGGTCGGTTTTTGCGAAATTTCTAGTAGTGTTTTAAGCTTAATTTAGCTTAAAAGATGGTAAATAGGAAATGGATGGAAAAGAAAATATTTGAATTTTCCTCCTTGACAAAGGGACATTGTCCCATATCAGAAGAGGAAAAGACTTTTGATGGGTATATATACAATTGTTCTTCTTCTAGCTCTTAAAGAGTTAAGAAGAAGGCAAGCCTCGAGCCGTCGTCATCGCTCAATTGGCTTCGGCTTATTAAACATCTGTTTTTTGGCACGGAAAATTAATATTAGATCCAAATTATCCGTTTTTTGGTAACGGAAAGTGAAGTCTCCTCCACGTTCGTTTTTCGCTTTTGTAACGGAAAATTAAGTGCTTTGAATTCCCGTTTTATTGTTGCGTAAATAGCCATTTATATTATGGTCGTCTTATGTAAACGCTCATGATAGCCTTTCTGAAGAGTTGCACCTCTTCAATTTTAACTCAACATATGGTTATAAATAGCAGTTCATGCTCTTAGATTTTCCATACGAAATTCTGAATTCTCCTCCTTTCTTCTGCATTGTTTTAACTACAAATAAAGCAACAGTAAGTGTGATTTGCTACCGATGTTTATGTTCGCTGAAACACTGGGGTTTGAAGTACCGCTACACCAGTGTGTAATTCGTTCTATCCTGGATGGAAATAATCTACAACCTTGGGTACTAGGAGGGGATTAAGTTCCTTAAGGAAACACTGTGAATTTAGTGGGCTCAGATTAAATTCTATTTCTTTTACATTTCTGTTTATACGTTATTTTTTGTCTCTAGAATTATTTTACAAATCCAGTATAATAACAAGCTTAAGGAACTTAATTGTTTTCTTTATTTGTGTTATACTCACTGTTCTGGAGACTAAAACCTTTGTGGTTTTCTATTCCCGGTTTGGAGATTAAAGCCTTCGTGGCAATTTTCTACTCCATTGGAGATTAAAATCTACGTGATAATATGTGTTTATCAAACGTTTGTTTGTGTCATTCTTTTACAGAATTGACGAATGACAAAGGAAACCAGACAGTTTCGATGATGACTGCCAATGCATCGACAAGCCGAACAACACCGGCAGAAAAACCCAAAAAAATTTCCAAGACTGATTTCAAGCGGTGGTAGCAGAAGATGTTCTTCTACTTGACGACTTTAAGTCTACAGAAGTTCATTTAGGTAGATGTTCTTGTTCTGCCCAACGAAACTCCAGAAAATGAACGCTTTCTCGTGATTGAGGCGTGGAAGCATTCTGATTTTCTGTGCAAGAATTACATTCTTAGCGGACTGGAGGACGATCTGTATAATGTCTATAGTAATGTGAAGACGTCAAAAGAACTGTGGATAGCGCTTGAAAGGAAATACAAAACTGAAGATATCGGGTTGAAGAAATTTGTTGTCGCTAAATTTTTGGACTACAAAATGGTAGATAGCAAGTCAGTTATTACCCAAGTCCAGGAATTGCAAGTGATTATTCATGATCTCCTTGTTGAAGGTATAAGTCGAATTAATACTTATGTTGAAAGTATTAATTATATCATTTTTACTAACAGAATTTTCTTTGACGGTCTTGTCATCAATGAAGCATTCCAAGTTGCAACGATGATTGAGAAGTTGCCTCCTTTGTGGAAGGACTTCAAAAACTACTTGAAACACAAACGCAAGGAGATATCCTTTGAACATCTCATTGTTCGGTTGAGAATCGAAGAGGACAAAAAGCTACTGAAAAAAAAGGTCGTGGAAACTCAACAATAATGGGAGCAAACATTCTTGAGGATGCTCCTCAAAATAATAGAAATAGGAAGAAGGCTTCATGAACGAAAAGCAACCTAAGCAAGAAGTGGTTCAATGGAAATTGCTACAATTGTGGAAAAGTTGGACACAGATCTGCAGATTGTCATGCTCCAAAGAAAGACAAGAAGAAGGGTCAAGCAAACATGGTTGAAAAGCACGAAGATATTGATGACTTGTGTGCTATGCTTTATGAATGCAACTCGGTGAAAAATCCTAAGGAGTAGTGGATTGATTAAGGAACCACTCACCATGTTTGTGCTGTTAGAGAAGCGTTTGCTACATATACTCTCGTTGGACCCCGATGAGACTCTTTCTATGGGAAATTCTGCAACGGCCAAAATGGAAGGATGTGGAAAGATATTTCTGAAAATGACTTCTGGCAAGGTGGTGACTCTGAACAACGTCATTCATTTCCCGAGATTAGAAAGAACTTAGTCTATGTTGGACTTCTCGTTAAGAACTAGTTTAAGTGTATCTTTGTATATGATAAAGTTGTAAAAAGTAAGAATGAGATATTTGTAGGAAAAGGTTACCTCACTGAGGGCCTTTTCAAACTGAATGTAATGGTCGTTGAGAATAATAAAATTTCAACTTCTTCTTACTTACTTGAGTCAAATGATTTATGGCACATACGTTTGGGTCATGTCAATTATAAAACCTTGCGAAAAATGATTAACTTGGAAGTATTGCCTAAGTTTGAATGCGACAAATCAAAATATCAAATATGTATGGAATCTAAGTATGTTAAACATCCTTATAAGTCAGTTGAAAGGAATTCAAGTCCTTTATACTTAATTCACTCAAATATTTGTGACATGAAGTCAATACCATCTCGCGGTGGAAAGAAGTATTTCATAATTTTTATTGATGACATTGCTATGTTTACTTACTTAATAGTAAATATGAAGCAATAGATGCATTCGGGCAATACATAAATGAAGTTTAAATACAACTTAACAAGAAAATCAAAATGATAAGAAGTGATAGGGTGGTGAATATGAATCTCCTTTTGAAGAAATATGTTTAGAATATGAAACTATTCATCAAACAACAGGCCCTTACACGCCCCAATCCAATGGGATTGCGAAAAGAAAGAATTGTTCATTAAAAGAGATGATGAACGCATTGTTGATAAGTTCTGGTTTTCCACAGAACTAGTGGGGGGGAAGCCGTTCTTACAGCTGACCGGATACTAAATCGAGTACCCCATAGCAAAACGCATCCATTCCATTTGAAAAATGGAAAGGAAGGAAGTGCAACTTGAATTATTTTAAAGTGTGTGGGTGTTTGGCAAAAGTGCAAGTTCCTAAACCTAAAAGGGTAAAAATAGGACCGGAAATCGTTGATTGTATTTTCATAGGATATGCGACCAATAGTAAAGCATTTCGATTTCTGGTTCATAAATCAGAAAATTCTGACATTCATAATAATACGGTTATAGAATCAGATAATGCTGAGTTCTTTGAAAATATATATTCGTATAAAAAGGAATGTGAGTCGATTGGTGAAGGATCTATACAACCTCGGGAAGAAACAAAAGAAAGTACATTTAATCAGAAGGATCCAAGACGTAGTAAACGTCAAAGAACATCTACTTCATTTGGACCAGATTTTGTGACTTTCTTATTGAAAAATGAGCGTCGAACATTTAAAGAAGTTATGTCTTCTTCGGAATCATTATTTTGGAAAGAGGAAGTCAATAGTGAAATAGAATCCATATTGAACAACCATACATGGGAGTTGGTTGATCTTCCTCTTGAAAATAAACCGTTGAGTTCTAAATGGATTTTTAAGAGAAAAATGAAACATGATGGCACTATTGATACATATAAGGAAAGACTTGTGGTCAAAGGGTATAGACAACGAGAAGGTCTTGACTATTTTGATACATACTCTCCAGTTACAAGAATTACGTCCATACGAACGTTAGTAGCATTAGTTGCAGTTTATGGTCTTGAAATTCATCAAATGGACATTAAGACGACCTTCTTAAATGGAGATTTGGATGAAGAAATCTACATGGAACATCCTGAAGGGTTTGTGGTTCCAGGTAAAGAAAAGAAGGTATGTAGACTTTTTAAGTCCCTTTACAGACTAAAACAAGCACCCAAACAATGGCATGCGAAATTTGACCAAACAATGTTGTCAAATGGTTTTAAGATAAATAAATGTAATAAATGTGTGTACATTAAAAATGTTCCAAATCACATAGTCATTGTTTGCTTATATGCGGATGATATGTTGATAATGAGTAATGACATTGCCAACATAAATGCGACTAAGCGTATGCTAACTAGCTTTGATATGAAGGACTTGTGAGTTCCTGATTTAATTCTGGGGATTAAGATACATAAAACTTCTCAAAGTCTGGCATTGTCACAATCTCATTATATTAAGACAGTACTTGGAAAGTTCAAGCACTTAGATTTTAAAGTTGCAAAGACTCCAATTGACGTGAATCTTGCACTAGCAAAGAACAAAGGTCAAAGCATATCACAATTGGATTATGCTCGTGTGTTGGGATGCTTAATGTATACCATGAATTGTACACAACCAGATATAGCTTGTGCTATAAGTAAATTGAGTCGATACAGAAGCAATCCAAGTCAATCTCATTGGATGGTAATGAAACAAGTTTGGGATATTTAGAACATACCCAACACTTTGCTTATAGTAAATATCCTTCGATAATTGAGGGATACTGTGATGCAAATTGGATCACCGGTTCAACTGATTCTAAGTCTACAAGTGGATATGTATTCACTATTGGTGGAGGAGCGGTATCTTGGAAGTCGTCCAAACAAACTTGTATTGCCCGCTCTACAATGGAGGCTGAGTTCATAGCCTTAGATAAAGCCGGTGAAGAAGCTGAATGGCTCAGGAATTTCTTGGAAGACATTCCATTTTGGCCCAAAGTGTTGGCACCAATATGCATACATTGCGATAGTCAAGCGGCAATTGGAAGGACTGGGAGCGTTATGTATAACGGTAAATCTCATCATATTCGACGAAGACATAAAACCGTTAGGCAATTACTTTCTAGAGGAATTATCATAATTGACTACGTAAAGTCAAGCGATAATGTGTCGGATCCACTTACAAAAGGCCTAACTAGAGAGGTAGTTGAGAAAGCATCGAGGAGAATGGGATTATGGCCGAAAACAAGTCATTGTGGTGGTAACTCTACCTAGAAGACTGGAGATCCCAAGATATAGGCTCAAGGAGATCAAACAAAGTCATTAATGACGGTTTAACATTGTCAACTAAAATTTTGGTCCATTCTCGTGATGAGACAATGTTCAGTACCAAGGATAAAACATTAAAGCTTTTTAATGATTTTTAAATTTGATACGGGGTATATAAAATAGTGTATCTCCGGGATGAAACGTTTACGAATCACCAATGTAAGTGTGAAGTGTCAGCCGCTTCAAGGAGAATTTTGTAAGGTTAGTTCTCTACGCACTTATGAAACCAGGCGGTGTTCATGACTGAAACGAATACAGCAATGAGAACCAAAGACGGTTAAGGTTGAGGTGTGACTTATTATTGTCTAGGTATACACAAAGTTCGACTGTTCAAAGATATCAAATCTACCAATTGACCGAGTATATCCGACATGAGTTCACTACGGAAAGTTCAAAGGAAAACCTACTTATCCAAATGTGATTAATACTTGCTTGCGAATCACACAGTTTTTCATGCATATTTTCGTGATATAGCCATTCCCCATTCATGTGGGAGATTGTTGGGGGTTTTAAGCTTAATTTAGCTTAAAAGATGGTGAATGAGAAATGGAGGGAAATGAAATATTTGAGTTTTCCTCCTTGACAAAGGGACATTATCCCATATTGGAAGAGGAAAAGACTTTTGATGGGTATATATACAATTTCTCTTCTTCTAGCTCTTAAGAGTTAAGAAGAAGGCAAGTCTCGCGTCGTCGTCGTCGTCGCTCGCTCGGCCCGACTCGGCTTCGGATTCGGTCAAATGATTGATTGATTAATTTTTTGGACCAAACAATTGATTGATTAATTTTTTGGACCAAATTTATTTGTTAATAGTAAATATTAACGTAATAATATTAAACATCCGTTTTTGGCACGGAAAATTAATATTAGATCCAAATTATCCGTTTTTTGGTAACGGAAAGTTAAGTCTCCTCCACGTCGGTTTTCCGCTTTTGTAACAGAAAATTGAGTGTTTTGAATTCCCGTTTTATTGTTACGTAAATAGTCATTTACGTTATGGTCGTTTCAAGTAAAAGGTCATGATAGCCTTCTGAAGAGTTGCACCTTTTCAATTTTAACTCAACATATTGGTTATAAATTGCAGTTCACTCTCTTAGATTTTCCATACGAAATTCTGAATTCTCCTCCTTTCTTCTGCATTATTTTAACTACAAATAAAGCAATAGTAAGTGTGATTTGCTACCGATCTTTATGTTCGCTGAAATACTGGGGTTTGAAGTACCGCTACACCAGTGTGTAATTCGTTCTATCATGGGAGGAAATAATCCACAACCTTGGGTACTAGGAGGGGATTAAGTTCCTTAAGGAAATACTGTGAATTCAGTGGGCGCGGATTAAATTCTGTTTCTTTTACATTTCTGTTTATATGTTATTTTTTGTCTCTAGAATTATTTTACAAATACACTGTAATATCATCATTCACATTTAATAAAAATTTAGATAATGTCATTGATGGAGATGACACATAAATGAGAAAATATTCAATAAAAAAAAGATTAAATATTAAGACATGAATAAGGGTAAAGTAGCAAATTAGCTTCTCTTTTTTCTCGGCGCACGTTAGATGAGATAACCTACGCCACCGCCGAAAATGGGAGGAAAAGGGAGGCCAAGGAAAAATCAAAACAAAACGCCGGTAATTGATCGTGAAATCAAGGAAATTAGCTCAAAGGACCAAGGAAAACAACATGCAAAGGGGAAATGCAGGAAGAAGAAGTGGATTTAGACAGTGATAGTGAATTGAATTGGCCAGATCTGAGCTGCAATCTTGTTAAATAAGTTGTACCAGTGAGTCCTACTAATCAAGGGGTACTCAAGTTGAACATATCACCGGTCGCCATAGGAGGAGCTAGCACAAGTAAAGCAAATTCTAATGGAACAGTAACTACCAATGTCTTAAGGGAGCAGAGCAATGGAACAATGACTATAAGAGTTGAGGAAGAAAAGCAGAATCAGACGAGACCAACTAATTTTGGAAGATCAAGGGCTAGATTATTGCATGAGAACAAATTAGCTGCAAAAGGAATGGATCTAACATATATACCACCGGAACGGAGTATGAGCAACAGAGTGGAGGGAGACCTTTTAAATTCTTTAATTGTATGGCACAACATAAAGAATTTGAGGATGCTGTGTATGAATGCTGGAGGAACAGAGGTGGAGGCACAAAAATGAGCAAAGTATGGAGGAAGCTTAAGACATTAAAGAACAAGATAAAGCAGATGAATAGACAAGAATTTAGCAATACTGGTCAAAGAATTGAAACAGCAAGAATAAGGTTGGAGGAGATTCAGGAACAAATGGATGGACCTGGTAAATGTAATGAAAGTATAGCACAAGAAAAAGAGGCAAAGAAGGAGTTGGCTAAATGGATTGGAATTGAGGAAAGCATAATGAAGCAAAAATCAAGGATCAAATGGCTCAATTTGGGAGATGCAAATATAGAATATTTTCATGCTTGTGCTAAGAATAGGCAAGCCACTAACCATATTGGTAGTTTGTTTAATAATGAAGGCCAATTATTAAATACAACTAAGGATGTGGAAGATGAAATTCTTGTAACGACCCGATCGGTCGTTTTGAGAATTTAAGATCCGTTCGGTGGCGTAAGGTCTTGAACGGCTTCACATTGTGTATATTGACCTACGTGCGTGGTTGGATTCAGTTACCGGATAATCCAGAGTCGGATTGGAAGGAAACTTTCGATTTTTGAAGCTTAAGTGATGGAAGTTGACCGGAGGTTTGACTTTTGTGTAAACGGCCTCGAAATGAGTTTTGGGTGATGTCAACAGCTTCGTATGGTGATTTTAGACTTAGGTGCGCATTCGGAATTGGTTTTGGAGGCCTGTAGAGTAATTTTGAGGTAATTCGGCGAAAGTTGGAAAATATGAGATTTTGGAAAAATTCGACCGAAGGTTGAAATTTTGATAACGAGGTCGAATTTAATTTCCGAAAATTGGAACAGCTCTGTTACGTCATTTATGACTCGCGTGCAAAATTTGAAGTCATTCCGGATTGATTTGATATGTTTCGGCGCAAAATATAGAAGTTGGAAGATTTGAAAACTCATAATTCGATTCATGGCGCGATTCGAAATTTTAGTGTTGTTTAACGTAATTTAAAGCCTCGACTAAGTCTGTATTGTATTTTGGGACATGTTGGTATATTTGGTTAAAGTCCCGAGGGCCTCGAGTGACTTTGGGAAGGTTAACGGAGTTGATTTTGGACATTGAAGCTGCTGATTTTTCTGTTGTTCTGGGCAGCAACTGATGCGACCGCTTCTGCGTGAATTTGTTTCGCAGAAGCGAGGATTTGCAATGCAGAATCGACCTGGGCAGAAGCTAATGAAGAAGGCCGCAGAAGCGGCAATTTCTACGCAGAAGCGCAAGCGCAGATACGCCTGGCGCATCGCAGAAGCGAAAATGGCTTCGCAGGTGCGAGCTTCTGCTGGGCAGTGTGGCTACTGCAACAAGCTTATTAATTCCAGCAAACACTTTAGCTTCCCAGAAGCCATGCCTTCTATAATTTGAGGAGTAATCATTCTTGAGATGGAATTTAAATAATAATAATAAAAAATAAAAAAATGCCGACCAAAAGAGCAAGTTTTCATAAATACTACACTGCATTTTTTTTACTCTAACATCTTTATACAATCTCATATTCTGAATCTCATTAAGGGTACTCCTTCTCCCATGGTAGGAAAGTTATAGATATTAGATCTACAGTGCTTGCAAGTTTTTGAACCATGGCAGAAATTTAAGGACCAAACACAGTCGTTTCTTCATTACCAAACTCAGTCGTTTCTTCATTTTTCGGTTGGATTTTTGGAGCTCGGTTCTTGGCGATTCTTTGAGGGGTTTTCACACAAATCGAATGAGTAAGTGTTCTTTCACTAGAATTAATTATATCTCATGAATTAGTCCTTGTTTTTATCATTTAAATTGTGTTTTGAGTTGGGGTAATTGTGGGTTTTGAAAGAAAATTTCTAAAATGAAAACTCATGATTTGAATGACCAAATGATATCGGAATTGGATAAATTTTGTATGGTTGAACTCGTATCGGAATGGGTATTCGGATTTTGTAAAATTTGACGGGTTTCGAGATGCGGGCCCGGGGGTCGACTTTTGGGTCGATTTTTATAATTTTGTAAAGATTGAAACGTTATTATTCGGAATAGTTCCTTATACGTTTTATGTGTATTTTGAAGTTGTTTTAGTTGATTTTGAGCCGTCCGGAGGTTTTTTCGCTCAAGAAGTCCATTTTTGAGTATCGGGTTGTCGTCTTTGAGGTAAGTATCTTGCCTAACCTTGTGTGGGGGAACTACCCCTTAGGATTGAGTCTTCCTTGTTGATTGTAGTCCGTGTATGCGAGGTGACGAGTGCGTACCCGGACTTATTTGCAAATAGATTTCCCTTTTAGGATTCGTAGGTTCTTATGTTACTTCGGTATGAATTGTAATTGTTACATTTGAATCCTTGGTTGTTAATTTCATCCTTTCCTGCTTGAATTAGAACTTCTTGCTTTTGGATTCCTTCGTTGGCTATTTGATCTTAATTGACTTAACTGAATATTTTACCGCTCTTATCATCATGCTATGTTTTCTTCCTAAAACTGCCTAATTGACTAGAGTTAGTATCATCTAGTCCTATAATTGTCAGCCGTAGTTGGAACGTTCATTCGTTGGTATCAAGCATGCCTGTGAGTAGGATATTATGAATTATGTGGTTTTCATTGATATTTACTGTGTTTTAGATTAAATTTCACTTTGGTGGTTGTTTATTTGATGGAAATTCTTGGTTGGAAATACTGTTAAGTACTTGATTCGGTTGAGGAATATTTTGTTAAGTTATGTACTTGAGTGAGATTGGTTATAGTTGTGTCCCTTGCCGGGACGGTGATATTTCTACTGTTGTTCCCTTGCCGAGATGTCGTGATTTATTGTTATGGTTCATGTTGTTGATTTCTTCCTTGCCAAACTTCTGTTGTTGATATTGTTTGGGTGAGGAAGAGTGTAAAGCACGAAGGGTGATGCCGTGTATTTATTTTGAGGATGAGAGTGTAAAAGCACGAAGAGTGATGTCGTGCCATGTTATGATATTAAAAGCACGAATGTTAATGCCGTGCCGTTTCTATTTATTTATTGTGAGGACGAGAGTAAAAGCACGAAGGGTGATGTCGTGCACTTGTTTTGGTGAGGATGAGAGTAAAAGCACGAAGGGTGATGCCGTGCACTTGTTTTGGTAAGAATGAGAGTAAAAGCACGAAGGGTGATGCCGTGCACTCTTTGTATTATTATGTATGTGGATTCCTGTTTGCTATTTTCCCGTACTTGTTTATGTCTTGTTATTGCTTCCGTTGTCTTCTCTTTGATATTTTCTATTGATATTTGCTTCATCATGATTGTTTCCTACTTGATATTTTCTGCACTTGTTTCAGTGTTATTAATTCCGTAGTTTCAATTGAGCATTCACATTTTTCCCCTTACTTCATTATTGACGTGACTTGATATTCCCCCTGTACCTCATGGCTAATTATGAACTATGGGACGGAGATCCCGGTGGCTTTATCTCGACGAATCTGTGTGGAGGGATACTTATTGGAAAGATGTGGTTGAAAGGCATACTCAAAAAATAATTATTCACTGAGAAAACTATGAGAGAAAGACAGTTATTGGGAAGTATAATTTTTCAAAAGCATTTATCTTGAAGGTTTTACATTTAAGGGTTCTCTTTCTGCAAAGTATGTACATACATATATATAATTAGAGTAAGTACTTTTCAAAATAAGTTCCTTAATTTCGAAATAAAGACAGTTTAAGGTTTCCCAACTTAACTTGTGGGTGAAAGATTACATTCGAAGTTTTGACTGAATTATTGGAGCTCTTAGCTAAAGTCTGAGGTAGATATTATTGTAGTGTGAGTTACTAGTATCCTTTCTGTGTTGTGGTTTCCGGCACTTGACTTGTGTTTTTGTCCATTCGGAAGGTGTATTACTATGCTACTCCATTGTTGTTTTCTTCATTTTCTTCGGTGTTGTAGTTGTTCTGTCGTTCACTATTCCATGTAGTCATTAAACAGATTACATATTTTTGTCATTTCCTGTATATATATATATATATATATATATATATATATATATATATCTGTCTCATTTATTAGACCAGTGGGTGTCTTGATTAGTCCTCGTCACTACTCCACTGAGGTTAGTCTTGATACTTACTGGGCACCATTGTGGTGTGCTCATACTACTCTTCTGCACATTTTTTTGTGCAGCTCACAGGTTGTTGGCATAGCAGTTGATCGGTAGCTAGATGCGCGGTTTCCGTCGTGGAGACTCGAGGCCAACTGTTTCAGCGTTCGCGGTTTCGGAGTCACCCTCTTACAATTAGTACTTATACACTGTTGTATTCATTCCGGACAGTGGTATTTAGAGAATGTTAACGCAGATTTCCTTAAAGCTTATGACTTGTACTTACTGGGTTTTGGGATGATATGTAATGTATAGAGATTTTATCGTGAAGCATTCAAAGGTTTCAATATTTTTTATTTATGTTTATTGATGTTAGGATTACCTAGTCCCTAAGACTAGGTGCTATCACGATACCCAACGGAGAAAAATTTGAGTCGTGACAATTCTAAAGTTCTGCAAGCAACTACTTGGAACAGCAGCAGTGCAATTGCCAGCAGTAAGTTCAGAAGTGATGAAGCAGGGAAACAACTTGAACAGGCAGCAACAACTGAGTCTAATAGGAGCAGTAAATGAAGGAGAAGTCAGGCAAGCATTACAGGAGATTGATGATAACAAAGCCCCGGGATCTAATGGATACAATGTTTTTTTCTACAAGAAAGCATGGCATATTATAGGGAAGGAGGTGACTCAAGCTGTATTGGAATTCTTTGAGAATCCAGAAATGTGTAGGCCAATCAACTGTACAACTATAACACTAATCCCAAAAGTGAAAACCCACAGTAATATTAAAGAGTTCCGACCTATATCATGTTGCATTGTCCTATATAAGATCATATACAAAATTTTAACATCCAAATTTTCCGGAATTGATAGACAATTGCCAAGCAGCTTTTGTGCCAAGCAAAGTGATCACTGACAACATTATAATGAGCCATGAATTGATCAAAGGTTATGGGAGGAAGAATACATCATCCAGATGTGTGCTACATGCAGAAGGCTTATGACTCAGTGGAATGGGTGTATGTGGAACAGGTAATGAGGCTACTGGATTACCAGAGAAGTATGTGAATTGGGTGATGGTATGAATTAGCATTGTATCATACTCAATCATTGTCAATGGAAAGCCAAGCAAGCCATTTGAAGCAAAAAGAGGATTAAGGCAGGGAGATCCACTTTCACCATTGTTGTTTGTCATTGCGATGGAGTATCTATGCAGATTACTGAAGCAATTAGGAAACAACAAAAAATTCAGATTCCATCCAAGGTGTGCTAAAATGAACCTCATACAGCTGGGATTTGCTGATGATTTATTGTTATTTTGCAAAGATGATGAAAATTTTGTGGTGGAAATACATAATCAGTTTCAAAGATTTTTTAAAGCTTCTGGATTAGTGGCAAATACAAACAAAAGCAGTATTTATTTTGGTGGTGTAGACAGAAGGGTACAACAAAGGATTTTGAAAATACTAGGATATACTAAAGGAGATCTACCCTTTAGATATCTTGGTGTTCCCTTGAGTACAAAAATATTATCAACAATCCAATGTGAGCCACTGATTGAGAAAATGCTGAGTAGAATTCAAAGCTGGACAACCAAATTTCTATCTTATGCAGGGAGAGCATATTGATTAAAAGTGTATTGGGTGCAATTCAAAATTTCTGGGCACAAGTATTCATCTTGCCAAAGAAAATTATACAGTTCATTGAGACAATATGCAGAAGGTTTTGATGGTCGGAGAATGTTGAGCCAACAAAAAAGGCATTGATAGCCCGGGATAAGTTATGTGTACCTAAAGTTGCAGGGGGACTAAACTTCACAAACATAGAGTTGTGGAACAAAGTAGTTATATGTAAGTTGCTATGGAATATATGTAAGAAGAAGGAGAAAATGTGGGTGCAATGGGTGCATACGTACTATATAAAAGAGAACTGTATATGGGACACAGGGCCAAAGAGTGCCTCCTGGGTAATTCAGAAGATATTCAAGGCAAAGACACAATTTCAAGAAGCAGGATATTTAGAAGAGGAGTTGAAGCAGATAGACAGTTTTTCCACCAGAAAGCTGTACAAAACTCTGCAAGGGGAATTCCAAAAGGTGACATGGAGAGGTCTAGTAAGCAACAATAAGGGGATGCCGAAATGGATTTTCATCCTAAGGCTGGCAATTCTAGACAGATTAGCTACCAAAGACAGACTTGCAAGATAGGGGTTAGTTGATGAAACCTTATGCACAATATGTCAAAGGAGCAATGAAACAGTACAACACATATTTTTCGAGTGTGAAATAACATGGGAAATTTGGCAGAAACTGTTATACTAGCAAGGGATCATGAGAAGGAAGAAACAATGGCATGAAGAAGTGCAACGGGCAGTGAAGAAAGCAGCAGGAAAGAGTGCTGGAGCGGTGCTATACAGAATGACTTTTGTTGCAGTAGTTTACTACGTCTGGCAGGTTAGGAATAATAGTATATTTCAAAAGAAACAAATCAATGTATTGAATATAGTGAAAATGATAGTACGGGAGATTCATATATGAGCTCAAACTGTAAAAAAACTGGATGTCTATCTAAGCACTAAGAATTGGTATCTAGTATAATCTAGGAAAGGGGTGTAGTTGAGTAGGAGGTAGTGAAGAAATCTCATGTTGGGGCTTCATGTCCAACAAAAGAGAGAGCGGAGTTCTTTTTTCTTGATGTATGTTGTAAATATTTACTTGGTAATAAAGTTCCTTAATTACCAAAAAAAAAAAAGGTAAAGTAGTCAAAATTCCATCCTAACTGTTTTTCTTTACGGGCGTGTACAAGATAATCAATGACGGTCGACAAATAATATGAGACGGAGGTATATAACACTTCTGTTAAACAATTTTACTTGCACTACCAGGTCTCATGAAGAGAATTAATATATATTTCGATTTGAAGTCATTTCTTGTTCAAAGGTGTTTTTTTTCTCCCTCCGGCCCATATTAGTTGGCCTGGTTACTAAATATAGTTGATCCAAAATAATTATTAATTTAACAAATCAAAGTATAATTAATTATATTTTGCATTTTGCCCTTCGTATTAAATATTCTTGAACATTAACTGCATCGCAGAAAAACGTAGAAGTGATTAAGTGAAGAGTATTAAATAAGGGTATATATAGTAACATAAAAAAAAACCTTTTAATTAATACTGTAATTTCATAAGGAGCGTGGACCAGGACAACTAAAATGGCCAGGACGGAGTATTAAATTCCTAGGAACTAGGAAGATGTTGAAGAAAGATATTCACAACTAATCTTCCTATCTATATTCATTACTCTCTCCGGTCCAAAATAAGTGATTTTTGGGATGGTTTCACACAGATTAAAAAATTCACTTTTTAATATTAATTAGTAATGAAATTGATGATATTAACCTTTATTATCTTACATAAACACTCCTAACACTTACTCCAACATTATTTACTCCAAGGGCAATGTAAGAAAAAAATAATTAATTCATTCTTGAAATCTGGAAAAATCACTTATTTTGGACCACAAAAAAAGGCCAAAAGGGGCATTTGCACCTATACCCATTTTTTGGGTCACGTTTTAACTTATACCCACTTTGTAAAAAAAATTGCAAGCGTACCCGCTTTTCGCATAAACTTCAGGCGTACGAGCCTGAAGTAGCAAAGGCAATCACACAAACTTCAGCATTCTAGGAGACGGGTCTGAAGTTGTTTATAATTGTTGAACTTAAGCATTCTACTAGCTGGAGTTTTGTTCTCTATTTGTTGTACTTAAGCATGTTTTAGCTGAAGTTTTGTCCTGGATTCAATAGTTTTGTCGTAAAGCTTTTTCAAAAACTTCAGCAGAAGATGATGAAGTTATTAGTTCATTTGTAAAAACTTCAGCGCTAAATAAGCTGAAGTTTTGTCCTGGATTCATTAGTTTTGTCATAAAGCTTTTCAAAAACTTCAGCAGAAACCGCTGAAGTTATTTAGTTCATTTGTAAAAACTTCAGCACTAAATAAGCTGAAGTTTTGTCCTGCATTCATTAGTTTTATCATAAAGCTTTTTCAAAAACTTCAGCAAAAGATGCTGAAGTTATTTAGTTTTTTTGTAAAAACTTCAGCACTAAAAAAGCTGAAGTTTAGTTTTATCATAAAGCTTTTTCAAAAATTTCAGCAGAAGATGTTGAAGTTATTTAGTTCATTTGTAAAAACTTCAGCACTAAGGGTGTGTTTGGTATGAAGGAAAACATTTTCCCAGTTTTTTCATGTTTGGTTGGCTTAAAAGTTTTGGAAAAAAAATTTCCTCATCAACTCATTTTCCTCCAATTAGAGGAAAATATTTTCCATATCAAGAGAAGGGAAAACATTTTCCAAAACTGCTTCTCAAGCTTCCCCACCCTATTCCTTAGCCTCACCAACCCACCCCACACCCACCAACCTAACCCCACCCCATACCCTCTCTCCAAAAAAGTTTNCCCCCACCCCAACCTTACCCCTACCCCACCCCGCAAAAAAAATTATTTTTTTTACTTTTTTCTTTTGTAATTTTTAAATTTTTGTTTTTTTTTTCTGCACCCCCCCAACCACCCCTGCCCTCACTCCCGCACAATTTTTTTTCTTTTTTTTTTTACTTTGTTTTGAACCTATATTTGCTTCTCCGGAGTGCCAAACGCAAGCATGACATCATTATGAACATAAAGTCCCAGGGTATGGAATCCCAGAAAGAGGCTGGCCCAACTTAAATAAAAAGGGGAGAACAAAAGAAAGGAAAAAGCACGGATAGAGATAGCAGAAGTCGTTTGCTCCGGATTGTAATCTCTAATGAAAAATATAGCTCCATGAGCAAAAGCTCCTGTCATGATGAATCCTGCGATATATTGGTGGTGGGTATATAATGCAGCTTGAGTAGTAAAGTCTTGTGCTATGAATGCATAAGCAGGTAAAGAGTACATGTGTTGAGCTACCAAAGAAGTAATAACCCCTAAAGAAGCTAGAGCAAGGCCTAATTGAAAATGAAGCGAATTATTGATTGTGTCATAAAGACCCTTATGTCCACGCCCCAATCGCCCCCCCGGGGGAATATGTGCATCTAAAAGATCTTTCATACTGTGCCCAATCCCGAAATTGGTTCTATACATATGACCAGCAACGAGAAAAATAAATGCAATAGCTAAATGGTGATGGGCAATATCAGTCAGCCATAAACTTTGNCCCACACACCTCTCCCCGGGGAAAAAAATAATTTTTTAAATATATTTTCAGTTTTACTTTTTCATCTTTCGATTTACAGGTTCAAAATTTTACAAATTCCAAATTTTGAAATATTGTGGGTTCGGAAGGTTGTTGGTTCTAACGTTTATGGCTTCATGTTTATTTTATCAAAATTATTTATGAATACTCTTGAGAAAATATTTTCCTTGATTTGCGTACAAAACACCAGAAAATGAATAAGATTACTACTTGTTTTCCAAGAAAACATTTTCCTCTATACCAAATACACCCTAAATAAGCTGAAGTTTTGCACTGTAGCCGGAAGAAGGAGCGCCTGAAGTTGTAAAACTTAGGGTATAAGTTAAATAATTTAAAAAATATGGGTACAAGTTAAATGGGGGCGACCAAATAAGACACCTCGTACAATTTTTACCAAAAAATCATTTATTTTGGGCCGGAGGGAATAACAACAAATCTTTAAAGAGTCTTTAGGTACATCAAACAAAGCTTACCTTCCAATGGGGTGGGGGGAATTTGATAGTATCAAATTTTGATCTTAAAAAAATGTATTACGTGTGTGTATCTAAATTATGGTTGATAATTTTTTAATTTTGGTAGAATTTCAAGAAATAGCCAGTTTTGACATAGTTACGCACTCTGTCCAATATGCAAGAGCACGAGGACGAATATTCTGCACAAATTTCGACCAAAAAAGAAAGAATATTCTGCACAAATCAAGAATAACATTTGGCCTTATTTCCCTACATTACCTATATTTTTATTTAATAAGTTTTGTACTCTCTCAATTTAAAAACAACAATATTATTACTACTATTGTACGAGTAAAAAAGTTTTTTCTATGATTTTCAAGTATTTTTAACTGTAAAAAGTGGTTATGAATATAAATTTAAAAAATTAAGTAATCGATGTCTGAATTAGTAAAAAGTACTAGATGTAATTAGGGACAATATGAGCAATTGGATAGTCGGATTTGCTGGATCTCTTCCACATATGGACAGTATAACAGCCGAATTGTGAGCCCTTCTTAAAAGCTTAAGTATTGCACACCAACTCCACATGTTATCACTGGAAGTGGAAGTAGATGCAACAGAGGTAATTTCACTTTTAGGTAGTAATAACTCAAAGTTTTCTAACTTAATTTTTGCATGCACGTACCTCCTTCGCCAGCTCCATGATCCAGTAGTCATGCATGCGTACAGGGAATAGAATGGCGTAGCAGACCATCTTGCAAAGTTAGGAAGCAGTATGCCCGTTGCTGGCATGTTTCGCCTTTTTGTTATACCTCCTTCTTCTGTATCATCCCAAGTAGTAGCAGACCAAAGGGGTGTGCCATCACAGTGTTTGGTCTCTATCTCAGCAATACAAAATCAAACAACACAACCCAGCAACCTACGTTTTGTTAATACTTGTGTATCTACAGAGTCAGCTACAAATAATTTTGGGAACTCAAACGGCACAACAGTTGTCTCCAACAATATAGAGGATCGTCAGTATGAACATCTTAGGGACGATACCTCGTGTAGTTATAATGTAATAGTTAGTATAGATAACACTAGCTCAAGTAATACATTTCATGTACGCATGACTTAATCATATATATAAGCTATCTTTCTCACACAAAAAAAAGATTTAAATATCCGAATTATTTCAAAAGATATTGGTATCTGCGCTTGTACGATGCAGTGAGTGTCCGATGAAATAACTAAAATGCGTGCAAGTAGGACCGAAAATTATTTTTTAAAAATAAATAAATATGTATTTAAACTATATTTTTTTTCGCTGGAAGTAGAATTTTTCTAATTTCTAATTAAAATGTGACACTATTAGGATGGCCGACAGATCTGATAAGTTGTAACTGAAAGTTATGGAGAGACAGGTCTGTATTATTACAAATTTACAAAGTTTGTACGAGAATGAGACAGTGCAACGGTTAGATAACACTATGTGGACACCCAAATTTTATCCTCTTAACAATAATGAACTGAAATTGCAGATTTCATGTGCGAAGCGTTCATTTGATACACTACGAATACATTTGGGGGGGAAATTGGTAATTGAAAAATAGTTATAATATTCAAAAGTAATTGAAATTAAGTCACTTTTTTATGTAAGATAAAATTTGAGCAAAAACACTCTTAAAAATTCGGAAAATTCTAGCATAATATGCCGGAGTTAGAATTTTTTTAATATGAGATTCCAGCATAATGTATTGGAATTTCATAATGTGCTGAAGTTCCAACATAATATATTGAAAACCTATATGTAGGAGCTCCATAATCCAGTATATTATGTTGGAACTTTTCGTGTACTGGAATTCCAACATAATATGCTGGAAGTTTATACGCATGAGCTCCATAATATAATATAGCATATTATGCTGGAACTTTCCGTATTTTAACAAAATAACGATTAATTTTCAATAACGTTGCAAATACTGACCATTTTTCAATTACCAGCCTAAAACTGGTTAATCCGTACTATTTTTACAATATATTTTGTCGTGGTAGCTGTTGGAACCTTAATTTGAGTGGGACCAAATTTGGCCTACATATTAAAAGTGACAGTCAAATTTATTAAGGGCCACTACAAATACCTAAAAGGGTCAGAATTTTGTAGGATCACCTACTTTGCAATAATGTTTTTCTAGCACTTAATACTTCATTTCTAATGTGCCTCCATTTCTACACCACAAATATTTCATTTTGGGAACAAATCATTTGCAACGCAATTAAAAATATTTACTATTATTATTATTATTATTATTATTATTATTATTATTATTGTTATTATTAATTATGATGATTATTATGTAAAATATGATGAAATTAAATGAAGTGATACGATTAGTGAAGATTTATATAGCCAGCCCAACTTACTCGGAATTGAGGCGTCCTTGTTATTATAGTCCTAAAACTTCCTTAAGCTTCCTAAATGTGGTGGTAGAGAAGGAAGTACTTTTTAGTTCTAGAATAAAATAGAGGAACTTGAGGAAGACGGTACTTAAAACCGACACAACTGAATAGGTAGAGAATAACTAATGGCGCAAGACAACTCTCTATAAGGAACTCGGCATATTCAGATTCTAATCTAAAAGAATAGATGCCAGTCGGTATGCAAAATATGAGGAATTTTTCAGTCATGTTTGATGAATGAGACACAAAGTTTACTTTCTTTTCTTCAATAATGCTCACCAAAATAAGATGCCTACAGAAATCAACTTCTTTTTTTCAGTCTTATACCCTCTTGTTTTTCTTCTTTTTCTTTACCACATAACTGTAGACAATAAATTGTGTCAAGACAAATAAAATCAAGATCGAAAAATTATTGCAACAATCGTAGTATTTGATTTCAAATATTTGAGCGTTACAATCTCTATGAATACTCTGATTCTACTTTTCTAGTATAAATTCAAGGGCCTTTGAGCTTGATCTTGAATTTGAATTTGATTTATCCGTCGCGAACACTTTGATTGTTGCCACGAATTGTATCACAAACAAGTAGCCTTGATCTTGAACGCCTTGTATTTGATTTGACTTCGTTCTTGATCTTGAATACTTGAATTGTTCTTCGTTCTTGAGCTTGAACTTGATTTATGGAACTTGAACTTGATTGTTTGAAGCTTGAAACTTGTAGAGAAATTTGCGGCGTTTGATCCATGAGCTCTCTCTTGCTTCTTGTTATAACTTTTGGTGGTCCTTTCTGAGTCATGAAGACCCCTATTTATAGTTATGGGAGGGAAGAGTTATGATAAGAACAAACTCTTTCCGACCAATCAAATTGAAGTGTGACAAGGCTGCATTTGATTGGCCAGAACATGTCACTTGCACATACGGCGCGATTTCATTGGCCTTTTAATGTGACTTGGAATGCCTTGTCATTTTGACACGTGGCATGATCTTATTGGCTCTTCCGTTTGACTTGGCGTGCCACGTCATTTGACACGTGGCACCAAACTAGGCCTCTAGGAAGATGACATCTTGGGCTTAATGAAGTGGGCTCATCACTTTAGCCCAATAAAATGGGCTAGCCCAATGGATTAAGACTTATTTATTTAATCTATATGAGTTGGACTTATGTAATTAATTCAATTGTATTAGCCCATAATATTTATTTAGACCAATATATCTTGAATTTAAAATATAATCCAAATTATTTTATTAAATTTAAATTCAATAAATTTTGCATGCCTACAATAACCAAATACATTACTCTTTAGTAAACTTCTAAGTTCTATCATTAAACTTTTTCTACATTTGGCATGCCTGCCATTTTATTATCATACTTTATTCACCTCAGAGGCGAATTTAGAATTTAAGTTTTATGGGTTTAACCTATAAAGTTTTAGCATTGAACTCATTATATTTTTAAAGTTATAGGTTCATATTGTTATATCTTGTAATATTATTGTATTTTTACACATAAATTTATGATCCACGCCAGAAGTACTGGTTCAGTTGAACCCGGGGCCAATGCCTTTCATCCGCCTCCGACTTTGGGTGTGTTTGGTACGAAGGAAAATATTTTTCGGAAAATATTTTTTCAATTTTTCCATGTTTGGTAGGCTTAAATATTCTGGAAAATATTTTCCTCATGAACCCATTTTCCTCCAAATGGAGGAAAATGTTTTCGCTATCAAGAGAAAATATTTTCCAAACTCTTTTTCAACATTCCTCATCCTATTTCCCATCACTATCAACCCACCCCCACACACCCCACCAACCGACCCCACCCCATCCTAAACATTATTTATAGTACTTTTTTTTATGTAATAGATTTTTTTTCATTTCAACAAATGAGTATTTTTTTTTCATGATAATAAAAAGTATTTTTTTTTTTCATTTTACCAAAAAAATTACTTTCTTTTCTAGAAAAAGTGTTTTCTTTCATTTCAACAAAATGATGAAGTAAAAAGTATTTTCTTTCATTTCAACAAAATGAGTATTGTCTTTTCATGATGTAGAAGAAATATGTTCTTTCATTCAACAAAGTATTTTTTTCATTTCAACAAAATGAGTATTTTTTTTTTGATGACGTAGAAAAAGTATTTTTTTTTATTTCAATAAAATGAGTACTTTATTTTCATGTTATAAAAAGAGTACCTTTTTCAACAAAAAAAAGAGTATTTTCTTTTTAGCTATGGAGTACAAATTTCAACGTTGTTTTGCGTAAAAAAGTAAAGCATTGCATTAGTTCATTTGGATTTGTGTGAATTTTTAGAAGAATAATTAAATTCTTAAAGAAAATAGAGTCCTAAAAATGCTGGGTATTTGAAGGGGGAGGGGGGGGGGGGAGCGGGGGAAACAGGGGGATTGGGGGAAGGGGGGGGGGGAGGGAGAT
>ML249608.1:32094-81543 GCA_005239495.1 Nicotiana undulata | reverse complement strand
CATCATGTCTACGGAGCCTCTACGAATACTAGGGATTTTACATAACTTGCCAGTAACAAGGCCTCGGCTATATTTTTACGACATAAGCAAAAGAGGGTGGTATAATCCACACACGGCCCCGAGGAGAAGAGGGGCTCACCACAACTGCTGAAGAGATGAAAAGGAGGTACCACTAACGGTGGGCTGAGATACCTGATATGGAACCACCCACATCCATATAAAAGATGTAGCGCCCCCGGCAAAAGGGACGTTAGTACTGTGGAATAGTACTAGTATGTATGAACAAACTTTACCCCAAGTACAATCAACCAATACACAGATAAGAAGAAGGACAGTAATAGGACCAACAATCAAAACACACGGAAAGAGACAATCAAAGTCAACAATTTACAATCTCTCCTTTTTCCTTTCCAACACCACCATATTCACGAGTTTCATCAATTTCATACCAATAGTGATAAAGATCACTTTTCCACCCTTATTACCTCGGCCACCCTTATCACCACAACCCACACCTTATTACTCCGTGTTGCGGCGCGCAACCCGACCGTGCCTGACAATTTATATTTCATAACAACACCACCAATAATTTCATCACAAGAGTAACAACAACAAACAATTTCATTATAAGAACTTTCCTTTCAAGGATCACAAATTCACATTTACAATTCAATCACTTGGGCCCAAAGCACCCCAAACTTTCATCAAGCAGTATTTTCATATACGAAGTGTTGCCATAACTGTCAACTTATTTATAAGACTTCACATCAGTAGCTTCAAACAATTACCGGCTTTTCTCATAATGAAGTAGACATGCCAAACACAATTTATAATCTTATCTAACACAGTGGGGTGGCAACCAATCATATTTCATATTTCAATCCAAAACAATTACATCACAAGAATCCCCCTTTCAAGGAGCACAAGTTCACATCAACAATTCATTTATTGGGGCCCAAGGCACCCTAACTTTTACCAAGTAATAATTCATGTACAAGGTATTGCCATAATTGTTCAACTTATTTACATCGTTTCATATCAATAACCTCAAACAATTACAAGCTTTGCACATAATAAGGTAGGCACGCCAAATCACTGTTCACAACCTCATATAACACAGTGGAGTGGCAATCAACTAAGATAGTAAATTCACATATTTTCATACAACTACACATACCGTATGCTCGCCACAACAACGGGATTCTACAAGGGTTAAAGTTAGCCATACATACTTCAAAGAGCTCTTCCTTAAGTTTATAAAATACACCAACACCTCTAGCCATAACAATCTATAAGGAGATAGCGGAAATCGATTAATAATTAGGAAGATTACCCATGGTGTAACTCTCTTAGGAATTTCATCAAACACCTAACATGTGAAGTAGACTACAAGGTTTAGAAATGGTAATTCCTTCTTCCCTCAACCAATTTTAACATGAACTACCCAAATTAGTTCTTTAACATCACATACTACAACTTAGTCCCACATGCATGGCCTATTTCTAACCGCCCCACCACATATTTGAACCCTTAACCTCTTGCATAAAATGTTTGGAAGTAGGACTTACCCGGATGGAGGACAATCTATGGTTATCTTCCTTGATTCTTGAAGACTTGAGAAAGGTTTGGACGATTATGAAGTTAGGCCTCTTCTTTCTCTCTCTATATGCTCTCATTTCTCTCTAAAACCAGTAGAAAATGACCCCAAATGCAGCCCTTAAACCTATTTATGAAAATGGGGTCTGGTTATAAAAATAGGAAAAATAAGCCTCCGTAACAGGGTCTGCGATCGCAGAATGGACCGCAGAACAAACATGCGGGCCGCAGAGTGAATCGCAAAGTAGCTGCCCAAAACTGGGCTACACTGGCCCAATCTGCGACGTATCTGCGATCGCAGATTTGACACAGGATCGCATTTTTCCTGCCTTTGGTAATTTGACCATAACTTTGCGTAGGAATGTCCAAATGACGAACGGTTTGAAGAGTTGGAAACTAGAATCAAAGACCTTTCATTTGATAGGTTATTCATCACATAATACTTTCTACATAATTAGATATTCTCCTTCAAAGTGTGTACTATTGCAAATACCTTTGGAATTTTAGCCTATGATGGAATTCTCCCATTTGGCCTAGCCTTAGGCTTCCCCTTGGACCTCACATTACTTATTATATGACTCATACACTTATCCACCACATCCAATCCATTTACATTATAATTAAAGCACATAAAATATTACAATTAGTCTACCTGGCACCCCGAATCCTATATTGCTTAGCAAAATTTTCCGGGGCCTTAAAACTCCCGCACTATGTGTTTAAATACTGCAATGTTCTTCATAATCCTCACTGACTTGGCTACCTTTTGTTTTTATTTCTTTTCTTTATTATTCCCCTCACCAAAGGTTAGTTAGTGCACTCTGGCATCATCATCTTATCTCACAAGATCTAGGGGCCCTCCACCCACTCCTCCTCCTAGTCCTCCTAAGGGCAAGAACAAAGGCAAGAGTAAGATGGAAGAATCCAGCGGTGCCAGGAAAGAGAATATGGTTGAACGGGTAGAGGCCACTGACGGCCGAGGTATTCAGGTCCTAAATGAGAACATGTCACCACTGGAACAAAAACTGCTGAAATTTCAAGAAGAACTCGATGAGGTTCAGAATCTGGCCAACCTATCATTTTCCCTCAACGTCCCAGATGTCAACTTCCCAAACACTCAAAAACCTACACCTCCACTAAATATCCCAAGACAACAGAATCATCTCGCACCTCACCATCACACCACTCTGCCAAAGAACCAAACTCTCCCAACACAATGCAATACTTGCCACACTTCAAACAAAACTCCACTACTTATCCCAGAACCTCAGAACCCCACAAAAGACCATTTCCACGCACAAACAATCCCATCTATGTAGAGACCATGCCATACTCCACTCCACCTATCCCACACCCGTCCGAGTCTGATGAAAAGGACCTACTTATCAAGAACTTGGCCGAGGAACTTAGGAAGCTGACCAACCGAGTTCAGGGTGTTAAAGGAACAAGGGGAATCGAAGGGTTGAATTATGAAGACCTTTGCATACAACCTGATGTCGAACTGCTTGAGGGGTACAAATCTCCAAAGTTCGAGATGTTTGATGGTACTGGTGATACGAGGGTCCATCTAAGGACTTATTGTGACAAGCTGGTCGGCGTGGGAAAGGATGAAAGGATCCGCATGAAGATATTCATGAGGAGTTTGAAGGGAGATGCATTGACTTGGTACATCAGCCAAGATCCCAAGAAGTGGTCAAACTGGGTAAGCATGGCATTTGACTTTATGGACAGATTTAGGTTCAACACAAAGAACGCACCAGACGTGTTCTATATCCAGAATTTGAAGAAGAAACCCACAGAGACATTTCGCTAGTATGCTACTCGCTGGAGGTCCGAGGATGCTAAGGTCAGACCTGCTTTAGAGGAAGAGTAGATGAACAAGTTCTTTGTCCGGGCCCTGGACCCGCAGTACTATGAACGGTTGATGATGATTGAGAATCACAAGTTCTCCAACATTATCAAATTAGGGTAGCGGATTGAAGAAGGTATTAAGAGCGGTATGGTCACAAATTTTTAAGCCTTGCAAGCTACAAACAACGCTTTACAGTCCAGTGGTGTGTCCAAGAAAAGGGACGTGGGAGCTGTAATGGTTGCACAAAGAGCCAAATCCCCACTCAAATACCAAATTTATCCAGCACCTCCACTCACATACCAGCCAACCCCGAATTACCAAGCACCCTCACCTTCATACCAAGCTCTTCCACCCACTTACCAATCTCCACCACCCACCTACCAATCTCCACCACCCACATATCAACCTACTTTACCCAGATACTCACAACCCGCTCATGTTTACCATACTTACAATTCTCAGCCATCCCATTACCAATCACCCCCTGCACGTCAAAACTTCCCTAGACCTCGACCTAATTTTGATCGCAGACCTCCAAAATAGTACACCGCCATAGCTGAACCCATTGACCAGCTGTATGAGAAACTCAAAGCTGCCGGTTATGTCACCCTTATCCCTATTACCACCCCTGAGAACCCTTCTCAGTGGGTTAACCCAAACAAGTCATGTGCATACCATTCCAGCATGAAGGGGAACACCATCGATGAATCCCGCTCTTTGAAAGACAAGATACAGTCCCTGATTGATAACAAAATCATTGTGGAAAAATATCCCGGCTCCAAACGTCCGCAAAAATCCTATTCCAGACCATAAGGGTGGAGGCATCCACATGATTGAAATAGAAGACGATTGGGACCCCGAGGGATCAATCGAGTTGATCGCAGAAGGCGATTATCCAAAGAAACCAGCAATCACTCTCAACCCGATCATAGTCCAGATTCAACCATCTGAAGATGTTGAGGTAAATATGTCCATACCTCTTGAGTTTGAAGCAGTGCCACCCGCGAAGACACCAGTACCGATTAAAGTTGAGTTCGTGCCTCCGGAAAATTCACCCGCACCATTTGAGGTTGCAGTCCGTCCACCCAAAGCACATGTTCCATTTGAAGTAAGGGTAACTGCACCAATTCCAGTGGTAGCGACCACGCCACCCTTCTATACAAACGCTATCCCGTGGGATTATACATCTGAGGCGAGAAGGAAAGGCAAGGTCAAAACTAAGGAAGTTGTCGCAGCGCAGGGTATGACGAGGAGTGGTAGGGTCTATACTCCTGAGCATCTGGCCGAATCAAGCAAGCTGGCTGCCAACCCGCTTCCCCTTTTTGAAACAGGTCCGGACGACCTTTAGAGGAAAGTACAGGCTAAGGAGTATTCGGTCATCGATCAGCTGAACAAGACGCCATCACAAATATCCATCCTCTCTTTGCTGCAGAATTTCGAGACGCACCGAAGTGCTCTGTTGAAGGTGTTGAGTGAAGCGTATGTACCAAACAACATCACTATTGGGGAAATGGCCAATATGGTGGGCCAGGTGTTGGAAAGTCACAAGATCACTTTCCATGAGGACGAGCTACCTCCTAAAGGATTGGGCCATAACAAAGCATTGAACATCACTGTGCAATGCGAAGATTATTTCATCACCAAAATCTTGATCGATGGAGGATCCAGTCTTAATATTTTCCTGTTGATAACACTCAAGAAATTGGGTAAAGGGCTACATGAGATAAAGGATGGAGAAATCAATGTGAAAGCTTTAGATGGATCTCAAAGGTCCACCATTGGTGAGATAAGCCTATGCCTTCAAATGGGACCAACATGGTTCGAGGTGGACTTCCAAGTGATAGATGTGCTAGCGTCCTACAATATGTTATTGGGACGACTATGGATCCATGCTGCTGGGGACGTAGAGTCAACATTACATCAGGCAGTGAAGTTCGAGTGGAACCATCAAGAGGTTATTATTCATGGTGACGGTAGAAACCCTATTTACAATCGCCAGACTATTTCGGTGATCGGAGGAAGAAGAAAGTTGGGTGGAGAAACTTATCACCACATTGAACGGGTCAATGCCGTTGACAAGGACAAATGGTGGGATAGCAAAATCGAGAGTATACTAAACTGGAATGGGTACGAGTTTGGAAAAGGGCTCGGCAAGAACCTTCAAGGAATCTCCAAGCCTATCAAGATCAAAAGCCATAGTACCACTTTCGGTCTGGGATATGATTATACTTGGAAAGAGTACAACGATTGGTCGCCACCTTGGCACGGCCCTTACTACCTATTAGAGCATCCTATACCGCATCTGGAGCAGACCTTCCAGCAGGCCGACATTATTTATGGGTCAGACGAAGAAGAAGCACTTGCCGCATTGAGGAACTTGTTCCTAGAGGATGATGACATGGACTGTTGTGTTATTCTCAAGGAGGAGGGGGAGGAAATCCCTTCCATACAGGTTGTGAGCAGAGGGACATACCTCAAAAACTGGACCATCAGGACAACCAAAGCCCGACGAGCTTCGGGGTAGCAAGGCTAAAACAAGCATTACTTACTGTTTTATTTACTAAAATGATTTTTTCCCTTTTTCGCATTTTCAATTCCTGCAATAAGATCCTCAATGTTCAAAGCAGTCATTCAATTTATCAGAGAATTTTCTAATTTTTCTTATGAATCAAATATTTATCATTACTGTTTTCTCTCATTACTTTATCTACACGGTATTACTATTACTTGTCTTGATGAACCAATGATCGTGACATGCGAGGAGACAACACAACAAATGGACATTGATTCAGAGGAAGATGATATACCTGACGAGATTATCAAAGAAGTTGAAAACATTGAGAATCAACCTAAGTCCGACCTGGACGAGACTAAAATTATCAAACTAGGAGATTCGAAAAACTTCAGGGAAACACGGATCAACATTCATTTGTCACCATCAGAAAAGGAAAAATACACAGAGTTTCTGAAAGAGTATGAGGGCATATTCTCCTGGTCATACGATGACATGAATGGTATAAGTACGTCTATTGTGGCTCACAAACTGCCGACCAATCCAATGTGTCCACCGGTAAAGCAAAAGCTCAGAAAATTCAAACCTGACATGAGTTTGAAAATCAAGGAAGAAGTTACCAAGCAGATCAACACCAAAGTTCTCAGGGTAGTTGAGTACCAAACATGGTTAGACAACATTGTACCTATGCCGAAGAAGGACGGTAAGGTCAGAGTCTGTGTCGACTACCGGAATCTCAACCGGGCCAGTCCGAATGACGACTTCCCTTTTCCAAATATACACATCCTGATTGACAATTGCGCAAAGCATGAACTACAATCATTCATGGATTGCTTCGCTGGTTATCATCAGATTGTGATGGATGAGTAAGACGCTGAGAAAATGGCTTTCATTACGCCGTGGAGAGTGTAATATTACAAGATGATGCCATTCGTCTTGAGGATGCAGGGGACACCTACATGAGGGCTATGACCACCATATTCCACGACATGATTCACAAGGAGATCGAGGTATATGTGGATGATGTTATTATCAAGTCCAGGAATTCCACATACCACATAGAAGATCTGCGGAAGTTCTTCAATAGGTTGCGAAAATATAACCTGAAGCTGAACCCTGCGAAGTGTGCATTCGGGGTTCCTGCTGGGAAGTTGCTGGGATTTATTGTGAGCCACCGAGGAATAGAATTTGATCCGTCAAAGGTTAAACCCATTCAAGAACTACCACCGCCAAGAACAAGAAAGATGTGATTAGTTTCTTGGTGAGGCTTAATTACATCAGCCGGTTTATCGCACAGTCTACAGTTATCTGTGAGCCGATCTTCAAGTTTTTGAATAAGGACGCTGCAACCAAATGGACCGATGAGTGCCAAAAGGCTTTCGATAGAATTAAGGAATACTTGTCAACCCCGCCAGTCTTGGTGCCACCTGAGCCAGGTAGACCTCTGTTACTCTACCTTGTCATATTAGATGGAGCCTTCGGCTGCGTTCTGGGGCAGCATGATGAAACAGGGAGAAAAGAGCAGGCAATTTACTATCTCAGCAAGAAGTTCACTCCATACGAGGCCCGGTATTCTCTACTAGAACGCACCTGCTGTGGTTTGACTTGGGTCGCTCAAAAGCTAAGGCACTATTTCTATGCCTACACCACATATCTCATATCAAGGATGGATCCTGTGAAGTACATATTTCAGAAGCCCATGCCCACTGGCAAGCTAGCCAAGTGGCAAATCCTTCTGAGTGAGTTCGACATTATCTATGTGACTCAAAAAGCGGTCAAGGGACAGGCACTGGCAAACCACCTCGCTGAGAACCCTGTGGATGGGGAATACGAACCTTTGAAAACGTATTTCCCTGATGAAGAGGTATCATTCATAGGAGAAGATATTGCAGAATCCTATGACAGTTGGAGAATGTTCTTCGATGGAGCAGCAAATTTCAAGAGAGTTGGCATTGGAGCAGTCTTGATATCAGAAATCGGCCAGCATTATCCGGTGTCTGCCAAACTCAGGTTCCCCTGCACCAACAATATGGCAGAGTATGAAGCCTGCATCTTAGGGCTCAACATGGCCATTGACATGAACATCCAGGAGCTGTTAGTGATCGGTGACTCAGATTTGCTGGTACATCAGGTACAAGGAGAGTGGGCAAGCAAGAATCCCAGTATACTACCGTATCTGCATCACGTACATGAGTTAAGAAAGAGGTTCACAAAGATAGAATTTTGGCATGTCCCCAAAATCCAAAATGCGTTCGTCGGTGCATTGGCTACTTTGTCCTCAATGATCCAGTATCCGGACAAGAATTTCATTGACCGAATCTCCGTAAATTTCCATAATCAGCCAGCTTATTGTGACCATATCGAAGAAGAAGCAGACGGAAATCCTTAGTTTCATGACATCAAGGAATATTTGGCAAAAAGAGATTACCCAGAGCTTGCGAATCCCACTCAGAAACGCACACTTCGAAGACTATCCAACAATTTCTTTCACAACAGAGGGATCCTGTACAGGAGAACTCCCAATTTGGGGCTATTAAGGTGTGTTGACTCAAAGGAAGCATCAAAACTACTAGAGGAAATTCATGCTGGGACCTGCGGCCCACATATAAACGGTTTTGTTCTGGCAAAGAAGATACTTCGAGCTGGTTACTTTTGGATGACTATGGAAACGAACTGCATCCAGTATGTCCAAAATGCCACCGTTGTCAGATACACGGAGACATGATAAAGGTACCTCCAAATGAGCTCAATGCAACAAGCTCACCATGGTCGTTCGCCGCCTGGGGCATGGACGTTATTAGACCAATCGAGCATGCCGCCTCCAACGGACACAAGTTCATTCTAGTAGCCATTGATTACTTCACTAAATGGGTTAAGCCAGCCTCCTACAAAGAAGTAACTAAGAAGGTCGTGGCAGATTTTGTCCGCGACCGCATTATTTGTCGGTTCGGAGTTCCAGAGTCAATCATCACCGACAATGGTTCCAATCTCAATAGTGAATTGATGAAAGCCCTGTGTGAAATCTTCAAGATCAAACACAAGAATTCCACAGCATACAGACCTCAAATGAATGGAGCTGTAGAAGCTGCCAACAAAAATATCAAGAAGATATTAAGGAAAATGATAGAAAAGCACAAGCATTGGAATGAGAAGTTATCATTTGCCTTATTGGGATACCGCACCACAGTCCGCACATCAACAGGGGAAACTCCCTATATGCTAGTTTATGGTACATAAGTTGGTATTCCTGCTGAAGTTGAGACTCCATCTCTAAGAATTATACAAGAAGCTGAGCTTAGCGACGTAGAATGGGTAAAGAACCGTTATGTGCAATTAGCCCTTATAGACAGAAAGAGAATGAATGTAGTCTGCCATGGTCAACTCTATCAGAACAGAATGACCAGAACCTTCAACCAGAAAGTCAGGCGAAGACAGTTCACACCAGGGCAGCTGGTGTTAAGGAAAATCTTCCCACATCAGGACGAAGCCAAAGGAAAGTTCTCTCCCAATTGGCAAGGCCCATACTTGGTTCACCGAGTGCTGACATGAGGAGCACTTATACTTGCAGAAATGGACAGAGAGGTTTGGCCGAAACCAATCAATTCAAATGCAGTCAAGCGTTATTATGTGTAATCCTTTACGCTTCTATCAATGTTGTAAATTGAACTACGCCCGACCTGATTCCCTTTAAGAGGGGATACAGAGGCAGCTCTATGGGTTCGGTCACAATTCAATAAAAATTCCATTTTCCCCCGCAATTTGAAACTGGGGCAGAATTTTGAGGAGGGCCCTCAAAATTCCGAAGCAATTTCAGACGATCACCGCACGAGCAACAGTCAGAAGCATCCATCCATCAAACTGGGGCAGAATTTTGGGGAGGACCCTCAAAATTCCGTAGCAAGAGAGGTTGCAATGTCTCAAACTGTGTCACGGTCGTTGGATCATCTAAAACTATTTTAGATTATATGTTTATGTTATACTTTTACAAAATCATGCATACTTATTCTTGAAACAGTTTGTTTAGCAAACGCTACCCCAATGAGACAAACAGTACCATCAAGCCGAACGAGTTAAGCAAAGCCAGCGGGGATACGAACTAACCTTCCCCCTTTACAAAACTCACAATTTTTCTTTGGATGCAGGCACAAAGAACAAACACGCAGAGAAGTCTCAAATTCCATCACAATTGCAAATGCCAAAGTTCGATGTCCACACAAAGAACGAACATGTTCAAAATAACAATTCTCGAAACCATCACACTTGTCGGCGTTCACTATCAATACATTAATGCTCCGTAGTCACAACACTCACAATGCTGCAATCTGCTATTAGCTAAGAATTCCTACTGTCATTTTATTTCCTGCATAAGGCTACCTTTCTGCCTTCCGAGGTTAAGTTCTACCTCCACCTACATTTGCATAGGGCTACCTTCATAAGGCTACTATTCTGCCTTCCAACTTGCGTAAGGCTACCTTTCTGCCTTCCGAGACTAAACGTTGTCTCCATATGCATTGCATAAGGCTACTATTTTGCCTTCCAACTTGCATAAGGCTACCTTTCTGCCTTCCGAGGTTAAGCTCTACCTCCATCTGCATCGTTGCATAAGGCTACCTTTATGCCTTCTGAGGTTAAGCTCTGCCTCCATCTGCATTCTTGCATAAGGCTACCTTTTTGCCTTCCGAGACTAAACGTTGTCTCCACCTACATATGCATTCTTGCATAAGGCTACCTTTCTGCCTTCCGAGACTAAACGTTGTCTCCACTTGCATCTGCATTCTTGCATAAGGCTACCATTCTGCCTTCCGAGGTTAAGCTTTGCCTCCATCTGCACTCTTGCATAAGGCTACCTTTCTGCCTTCCGGGACTAAACGATGTCTCCACTTGCATCTACATTATTGCATAAGGATACCATTCTGCCTTCCGAGGTTAAGCTCTGCCTCCATATGCACTCTTGCATAAGGCTACTTTTCTGCCTTTCGAGACTAAACGTTGTCTCCACCTACATCAACATTCTTGCATAAAGCTACCTTTCTGCCTTCCGAGACTAAAAGTTGTCTCCATTGCATCTACATTCTTGCATAAGGCTACCATTCTGCCTTCCGAGGTTAAGCTCTACCTCCATATGCATTTACATAAGGCTACTATTCTTCCTTCCAAGGCTAAACGCTGCCTCCAATTTACTTTGTCAAAAACAACCACTGTCTCAAGCACTATTTACTTTGCTTTCCTCTAGGGATAAGCTCTGCCCTTTAACTCGCAAGACTAAGCTCTGTCTTGTTAGCATCATACTATTGTATCTTGATGGGCTGAAATATCGCCAACCTATCCAAAGGCGTCATCATTCGGAGGCACCACCTTCATAGCCCGAGAACACCATGTCATGACCTGAGGATCTCTTTTTATCATTTTGCATATCATTATTCAAAGGCGTCATGGTTCGCAGGCACCTTCCTCATGGCCTGAGAACATCATTTCATGGCCTGCGAATCCTGCATCAAGCAATTCACGGCCCAGGACATCATGGTCTAAGGACGTCATCCTTAACCGTCCAAAGACAACATTCATGGTCCAACGGAAATTTGCATCATGTTTTAATTACGCATGATATATGCTCGTATTGTTTATTTGCAGGAAAGCCGGCAAACAACAGACCTCCTGACAGGAGCGGTCCTGCTCCAGTTCTCCCAAACTACCCTGTAAGCCGTTTGTTCACCTAACCCTATGCTTTGCGTCCGTTCTTGTAAAACTTCATCGGTATACTTCATCGATGACTCCTGAACTACATACGGCCTGATTCCTGTAAAATCAGGGATATGTAGGCAACTCAGAAACCAGAGTGCGGCCTAAATTCCTTCAAACCATTTCACCCGGTCAAAATTGGCCATCATATATTTATCCGACAACTCTTTCATCCTTCCCGGGTAAAGAGGGGCAGCTATTGATACCCAATTTTTCCTCAAACTATTTTTAAAATTTTCATATATACCTTCAAAATCACTTTTTATAATGACTGGTATTTTCCATGATTTTCCATATTGTTATTAATTTTCTTTCCCAATTTATTCAGTACTTTATGTTCAATAATTATTCATAAATTATGTTATAAATAATTTCAAAATATTTCCCAACTCAATACATCATTTTTTAATCCTATTAGGATTTAATTATTTCATAAATTAGCCAATTTGGTATTATTTAATTATAATTACAATAATTTTACAATTATAGCCTAAATATACATTTATACCATTTTAAATCACTAATTAGCCATTTTATATTTTAATATTAGCTAATTACCTTAATTTCATTTTTTATATGATTATTAGCTATTTTTTATTAATTATTTATCTATTTTTAGTGGGTATTTAACAAGTAGCCATTTCAATTTCAGCCTAATCCAATTTAACCCCCAACCCAATTAAAACCAGCCCAATACCCATGCCCAACCTATAAGCCTACCCGACCCAATTCCCTTTTAATCTGGACCGTTGATCATTTCTAATCTACGGACCAGATTAATCCCTACCTTAATTAGACTTAGCGACTACCCCCCCCCCCTCCTCCCCTCATTTCACTCCTCTCACACTATCTCTCTATCTCTCTGGTTCTCTCTAGAGACTTCTGGTCTTTTCACCTCCAATGAGGTCTGTTCATCTCCCCCGGTCATCTCCTCGCCGGAAACCTTGAAGGTCTCACCTCTTGCCGTCTTTATGTCTCCATCCCTTACACTTGTGTCATTGTTCAAGGCTCTCAAGTGAACCGGAGGCGGTTCAACTTATCTCTCTGGTCTCATGCCATTTTCTCTGGCCATCTACGGTTGGTCGAGTAATGTCTACCCTTTTCCGTCCAAATACCGGTAATATCTCTGAGTTTCTTCTTCTTTGGGTTCTTCTAGAAACCCTAACTTCGAACCTTCTGACCTATCTAGGTCTGTGACGGATCTATGTGTATTTCGAGGTTTTTTACATGTTTTCTTCAAGAAATCTCCTTGTTTTCAAATAATTTCTTCACTACTTAAAACTAGGGTTTTCTTAAAAACAGTTCTTCTTCTGATTTTTAAGTACTTTCTACTATGTTTTGAACGATTCTCTTATGTTTTTCTTGCTACTTGACTTATTATGCTAGAAGCTCTAGTTTTTAGGTTGTCTCTGACAATAGGTTCGATTAATCCTTATTTGTATATGTTCCTCATGAATATCTGGTGTTTTCATGCGTGCTCTATGTATTCTTATGCTCCTTGCTCTAATTTGTTGTTAGGGTTCTGATTCTCTACTGTTCCTCTAACTATTTTCTTAGGGTTTCCTTAATTTTGTTCAATATGTGCTATTTATCGTCTAATAAGTCTGATTAGTTGTTTATTGACTGTTTACATAAGATCCTTTACTGATTTTATGTATCTCCCTCTGAACTATGATATTTTCTTGGAATATGTGACTTTGTGTATTCTCCTTGTAATTTTGTACTGATTCTTCGAATTGTTTCCTTATTTGTGAGATGCTTTCCTTAATTAGAACTGATTCCCTGTGATTTTAGTCCCATCCGTGATTCTTGTGACTGATTTCTTAAAATTTAATTGTATCTTACCTTATTTGTGTGCTTCAATATGATGTCAAATAATTAGTACATATTTTCCTTATGTGAAAATTATGTATTTGGCCTTTATCACATGCTATGTGCTTTACTACTCTTATTATAGTAACAGCTAGTTCATGATTGATTTTTCCTTATGTGACATCAAGTATGACTGTTTGAACTAGGACTCTCAAATTAAAGGGAGTCCAGGTATGTGATTGATTCTAATTGAATATGATTTCCATTGATTGATTAATCAGTATTTGTTACCTTATTTTCTACTCGTTTTGAAAAGCTATAAATACTTCACTCTTTCTTTAGACAACAGATAGTTCAAGCTCTCCCTCTCACACACAAGCATACTATGTTCTGAACTTTTCTTTCTCTCTCGTTATTTACTTGCTACTCAGTCGGCTAATAGCCAAGACTGAGTAACACTACTACTATACTTGCTCTGCTGTATCACTGCTTTGTTTGCACTACTGCTTTATTGGTCTCTGTTGTTCCATACACTGTTGCTCTCCTTCTCTATACCCTACCGCTTCCTTGCTCTGCACTTACTTCAACATCTAACTGGTATGTTCTCAGTTTAATTTTAAGGTTTCCAAAACAACATGCTTCAGTCTGTGTTACAGTTCCTTTTGTTCCTATTATATGTCTACTTATGGTTTTGTTGCTTACCCTACAATTAGCATGCCTATTTATTAAACTATCTATATGTTACTCTCTAGTTCAGCATGTCCATTACTTTTCTATATGTTCCATTAAAGCTTCTGCCCTATCCCCTGACCCCAGTACATGATAAGCATATAGTCTTGAACATAGTATGTACTCTAGCACCCCTCAACTTGATGCTATTTCAATCCTGAATGACTATGCTATGACAGTTTAAGTCCCGTAATACTTTTTTTCTGAGGTCTACTTGTGTATAAGCATGTTCCCATGTGCTTCATATTTGTCTCCAATCCCTCATCTCCCTGCTTGTGGTTGCTGAACTTGTCGTAGTTCCTGTTTATTGTTCTGTGTGTGTTGTTGAATCTGTTGGTTGTGCTATTGCCTTACCCTTTTCAAGATATTTTCACTAAAACCTCTCTTTTTCTCAAAAATTTGTTTTAAAATTGTTCTTACTCAAACTCCCCAACACTATGAGCACTTTCAATATATTCTTAGACATTAGGTTCTGCCCCACTTGTGTGAGCATTTCTTTGGGACCCTTAAGCTCCCTCTGAACTTTGACACACAAGAGTTGGCCTTTCCACGCTGCACTTACTCCATCTTGGCTATGAGATCTGGGTGTGAGAACTGCCCGGGATCCCTAAGATCCTTAGGGAACTTTGACACACCTGGATCATGTGAAAGGTTGTGAACCAATGGCATTGAGAATCTGGAAACTTGGGCCTACTATGGAAGGCTCCCTATAGTTAACTTCTTCCTTTTCCTATTTTTAATTATGTAATTCATATTCAAAGGCTTGTAATAATCTGTAAATCCTATTATGGGGCTGGATAGTGAAAATGGGTGGGGTATGCATGCTATAGTATAAGTATGGGTAGATATCATATTTCTCTAGGTTTATTTTCCCTATGTGCGCACTAGTAACCATGTCTAGGGATCAAGCATGCCATGCATTTTGTCACTTACGTTGATACATTTGCTTTTCTTTCAGCATATCATCCTCACTTAGAAAATCATGTTCATAGGATCAGTAATAATAATGAAAAACTTCTATCATGTGATTCTGAAAACGTAATTAGAATAATTGTCTTAACAAATCTACAATCATGATTTACCACACATAGAGATCCTGTTCTAGGAAAACAATGAATAAAATCTATCACTTATGATGTTCCTGAAGCTGTGCAATAATGTAATAATGCAATAACCCTGTGGTACACCTAGAAATCTTGCTTAGGGTAACAATCCGCTACTAAATCAGTCATTCTCATATTTGCTGCATCTTCTGAAAAGTATGTTCAAAATATTATGATTTTATGCACTTAGAAAATCCTGTCTAGGAATTCTGCATATAACCATTCTGCATCTCTATCTACGCATGTTAGATATCATGTTTGTAGGATCTCATTACCTACTTAGTTTAAACACATGTCTAAAACAGTCCCATGTTCTAAATAAACTATCGATTAGTCCTTTGTGCACACTTAGAATCACATGCTATTAGGATTGATAATCTGGAATCCTTAACAAATTGTACAACTGTTGCATGTTATTTTAAAACTAGGCAAGCCTTAGGTAATCAATTACGAGAAATAAAACCATATCTATCTTTGGGATCATGTTTAATTACCAGCATGCTAAAACCAGTAGGCAAATTGATTAGGACCCTTTTCTGAGTAATAAAACAGGTCTACATATCTGTTTATATTCTAAACTAACTTAGACACCATGTATTAGGATCCTGAACTTAAATACTGCCCTTAACTGTGTTTGAGTCGTGCTGTCTAATTGCTTTACTTGTGGAGGTAAACATGAAGCCTTTACTTGCTTTTTCTATGTTCCCATTAACTGCAGTCCTATATGTTTTTGTCTGTTGCCCTAGAATTTTACCTTTAAACCTGAGGGTCTGCCTAGTACCTCCCCTTTAGGATAGTATTCCTAACCTCCTCCAGGACAAATAGGAAGGGGCGGGTAACATCACACAATAGAGTTCGTGACCAACACGCGCTTTAGTTACCTTCACGTGGTAGGAAAGGGTAGAATATGGACATGATGATTGATGCGTTAATACCACGTGTAGCCCCTCTTTGAGGAGTGTCCTACCGGGTATTTCATTGATATGATCCATACTATCACAAACCTAGGATATCCTTTACTTTATATGTTTAGACTGTAATTATTTTTTCAAAACTTAGCTCTTCTCTAATTATTTCAACACCTTGTATGCTTAAGGACTTAAAGCCCCTCTTATTTGAGCCTTTATTTGTTTGTTTGCTAAATCGTACAAATTCACAAAAGCTATTTGGCCGGGAACCACACTTGTGGATCCTAAGGGGTGCCTAACACCTTCCCCTTAGGATAATTTCAAGCCCTTACCCTATCTTTGGTAAACAACGTAGTTGTAAATGAACCCCTTAGGTGCCCTAACGCACCTTTAAATCGTTAGGTGGCGACTCTCAAAAAATGCAAACCCCTTCCCAAAAGGAAAGAGTTGTCTCAACCCAAAATGTCTCGAACCCGATCTCCGCGAGGAAAAAGGGGGGCGCGACAACCTTTGGCTCAACTATTTGAAACACTGAAGAGAGCTGGCTTGGTACATCCGATAGAAGGAAGCATTCCTGAGCATCCTTCAAAATAGGCCATATACATCGGCAGCCCCTCAAACTTGTCGTCGCTTTTCACTTTGACACTTTTTCTTGACTATGGTTCATCTGAACCCCAGAACAAGGGCACTACTGTGCCACTTAGGCACAAAAATCACCCAGGCCACTGTGCGTGCGAATCACGTATAAGTAGCGCGTGAAGGGTCAAAAAAATGCTGACATGGACTATTCTAACGGTAATAAACCCCACCCACGTTATATTTTAACCCCTTTCTCCATTGTTATCATCTCCCATTCCCTTAAAAAAGCCCTAATTTCTCTCCATTGCAATTGAGCTCAATTGTTCATCAAGAACTGAAAATCGGTGCTTTGTTTTTTCCATTTGAAGAACTCCATCGTGCTTAGTCAAATTATTTACATAATCTTTCCTACTACATCTCTTAATTTATGTTAGAAGAATGTCCCAAAATTCCAAAATAGTTGAATTCTGTCATTGTGGTCATCCATGTGAACTGAAAATTTCATGGAGTGTTGCTAACCCAGGAAGAAGGTACTTTGTATGCAAAATTGGAAAAGTAAGCATATTCCTCAACAAATTCTTTATACGAATTTCTGACATTGATTTATATATATATTTTTTTTTTTTTGAAAGACAATGGGGGATGTAAATATTTTAGATGGTTCGAGGATAAGTTTCCTGAGCAAGCGAATAGAGTTATATGGGGTTTGTTGAAAAGAGTGAAGGCATTTGATCAAAAGAGAGATCAAGAAAAAAAACGGAGGAACACAATGATGTTTGTTGTTGTTGTCGTGGTGTTAATGATATGACTTTATTCATGTTCTTGTTCCTGTTGATAGACTGAACCAGGATTTTTGTTGTTCTTGTTCTCTACTTTTGTTCATTGTTGATGTACTAGGGATCATATTTGTGTAATCGATACTCCAAAATCAATGCAATTTATCCTTGTTTCTGCCTTTAAAAATAGTTTTTTGCCTTACTTGCTTTAAATTGGTGTTGCAAATATTGTTTGTAGAGAAGTAATGGAACAAAATAAGTGCAGCCTATTACTAAGATTGAACAATTCTGCCAACCACTAATGTAATTGAAGTAATGAACAACCCTGTCAAAGGCTATTAAAACTGAAGTGAAAAGCTACTAAAACTAAAGTAATGAACACTTATGCCAATAGGTACTAAAACTGTAATCAACAATTAATAGCAAAACCATAGTCAACACTGTTGCATATCATATGGTGGTAACCAACAATTCATTACAAAAGTTAGTGCAGCAACTCAAAGGAGTTGAACACTGATGTTTTTAACAAAAAATGTGTTGCACTTTACCTAAAAGTGGAGCATAAACCAATCCAAAAGTTCAACAGTGATGTTTTTACCAAAAGAAGTGTTGCACTTTACATAAAACAGCAGCATAAACCAATCCAGATTACACCCTAGTTCTGCCTATTACAAATTAAGAGTAGCCAAATATTATATTCAACTTGAACTAAACTACTGATGGTCACTATCTCTTTTTGGCTAGCTTATCCATGATAACTTGAGTTGAAGACTGAGATGATGCATTCATTTGCTGCACTTGTGCCCCAACTTTGTTGCTTCTACTTGCACTCATTTGATGTAGTTGCGAAGTACTAACTGCATCTCTCCCATTCCATCTAAGTCTCGGCAGCCTAATTCCATCATCAAGATTCCCTTCTGTGTTGCTCCTTACTCTAGTCCCATGGTTGACAACCTTTTCACTTGACAAACCAGGCTGCAATTGACATACATAAGAAATCCAATCAGAAATTTAAGCAACTTGGATAGAATACTATAAATATTGTCAGAAATCAGCCTAAGTAAATCAGAAACCTTACATTAAGTATTGTCCTTCCAGTCTCTGTATTGGTGTAGCATCCAAAGCCTACAGTTCTTGCCCTTTTTCCTTCTGGAGCAGTAGATGATTCTGATGGTTCCCTTCCCCTTTTCCCAGCAGAAGAAGATCCACCTCTTGCTGCTTTTGGTTTTGGGGCTCTTCCCCTGGGAGCAGTTTGAGGGGGTGCATCTGGAAATGCACCTTTTGTAGGTCTAATTGCTGCACTTGGTGCCTTTGCTCTTTTCTTGGGAACAGTTGGTGGCCTGCCATCAGATACTGCACTCCTTTGAGTTGGTTGACTTGATTGAGTTCCTTGTGATTCTGGTCTACTTGAAGACCCTCCAGGTGCACTCTAAAATGAATAGACACACGCAGTTAATTTAAGCTTAAATAGTAATAGAAAGCTAGATAAAAACATATCATACCTGCTTTACTCTACATGCTTTTTTGTTGTGGCCAACTTGATTACAATGTGAACATGTCATCTTGACTCCTTTTTTGGACAGCTTTCCCCATTTCTTCTTAGGTTCATCCTTGTCCTTCCTTCTATTTTTCTGGGGCCTGCCTGGCATTGGCTTTGGGGCTGGTGGTTCAATGGTAGGATTATTACCCTCATGCCACATATTCAGGTTAGGAATTGGTTGAATGAAATGTTCATAAGCCTTCAAAAATATTTCCTTTGTATACCAATGCTCCACATGGTGTTCTGGTTCATCTTGTAAGTGATAGTATGCACACACAACATGTTCACATGGAATTCCTCTCAACCTCCAAAGTCTACAAGTACAAGTCTTCATCCTTGTGTCAACAATAAACCTCAAATCTCCTTTTTTGACCTCAAACCCATCCTGCCCATTCCAGATAACTTGACACTCTCTAGCCAATTCCTTATTTTCTTCTAAGGTTAGCCTTGCCATAGGTGATATATCTGAAATCCAAGTTTCAGCAAATTTTATCATATCAACCTGTCTAGCCATTATCTTATGCCTAATCTCCTCTGACATGGTAACGATGGTTTTGTGCCTAGCAACCAATATCCACGAGTTAAATGTCTCACACATGTTATTCTCCACTATGTCACACCTGGAGTGTTCTTGGAAGAATGCCCTGCACCATGCCTCTCTTGGGTACTTCATCATATCTTCACAGATAGTGCTGCCAAGTTTTCTCATGTTTGCAACTTCACTGTTGTACTTAAACACATAACTGGCCTTTGCAACCCTCCAGAATTATTTCCTCCTTTCTTCTCCCTTCCATTTCTTAGACCAGTTAGACCATATGTTCCTTGCACACATTCTTTGTTCTGCCATAGGCAATAAGTCTTTAACTGCTATCAAAAGACCCTGCAAAACAGTATATACAAACAGAAAATACATACAACATTAGAAGCCAACTATGAATCAAAACAGTATATTGAAAACAGTATATACAAAACAGTTTACCTTTTGCATATCCGACATTATTGTTAAGCCATGTCCTTCACCAAGTTGCAAATCTTCTTTCAAGTGACTGAGGAACCAACTCCATGAATGTTTAGTTTCATGGTGTACAACAGCCCAAGCAATAGGAAACATTTGTTGGTTCCCATTTCTTCCAACAGCCACTAGTAATTCACCCCTGCAGCTTCCCTTTAGAAAACAACCATCCAAACCAATGATGTTCCTACACCCTTCTAACCAACCTTTCTTGAGTGAATCAAAACATACATAGAAGTGTTGAAATAGGTTCTTGCCAGGCTCAGACTCTCTGTCAATTTTCAGAAAATAAGAGTTGCCAGGATTGGTTTCCCTAATACTATCAGCATAATCACACAGTCTTGCAAACTCCATCTTCCAATCCCCCATAAACTTTCTGAGAACAATCTGTTTGGCTCTATAAGCTATAGTTCTGCCAATATACAATCCCAAATTCTCCCTAACTAGTTCTTGAATTTCCCAAAGTCTCATATAAGGAGCAGCAGTAAGTTCTTTCTTGAATTTGTTGGCAATGTATTTTGAGTTACACATCTTGTTGGTGTTTAGTGGTTGACATTTATGTACAGGATGGTACTTCTTGACCATGAAGTCACCAGAATCTCTATCAACACTAGCAAACAACTCCCACTTGCATCTTTTTTATTTACACTTCACCCTTACCCTATCCTTCTCATTTGGTCTAAGCCTTAGCTGAACTTTATACTCTATTGCATAATCAACCACTGCCTTTCTAAACTCTGCAACATTCTTAAATATCATGCCCAACTCAAAAATTGCTACTTCACAGTCAGTGTCATATCTAACCTTTGTGCTCTTTCTTCTACTTGGAAGGTCAACACCAGGCTGAAAATCAACCTCTACCTCTTCATCAGTATCATCACTGCCACAATCAGAACTATCAATGAACTCCTCATCACCTCCTAATCTGCCAACATATTTCCCTTTTTTGTTAATTCCTATATCTTCAAAACCTCTATCAATTCCAGCTTCTCCTACAGGCACACTAGTAGTTTCAGGTTGTTTCTTCCTTCTGGTAGCATTTTTTTAGTTCTCCTCCCATTTCTAAAGGTCCTAGCCTCATCATCAACTTCACTATCATCCTCATCAGGAAGTTTTCCAAGATCAGACTCACTACTAGCTACCTCTTGTTCATTAGCCCCTTCTCCCCCATTCAAGTTCTCTACACTATCAACTTCCTCTTCTAAATTTACACCACTAGCAGCAGCCCCTTCCCCACCATTAGCAGCAACCCTTTCTCCAAGTTTAGAGTCACTCAAATTATCGTGTGGAGGTTGTTCACTTGGTTGTGGTCCATTTATACTGATTTCACTATCTTTTGTTGTTGCCCTAGTTGGATTTTTAATTGTGTTGTTACTTTCTTGAATAGCCTCTGGCCTACATAAATACCCAATTGGGACCACACTATCAGGAACTACCTCAATAACATGTGAAATGTATAAGTCTAAAATACCCTTCTTACAGTAACAAACAATATTATATAGTTGTTCATCATTTTCAATCAAGACAAATTCTTTGGACCTAGGGTTAAAGACATAAAAAACCCCAACAGTTGCATAACCCAAAGACGTTGTGTAATATTGAAGTTCAATCAAGGAGAAATGGTCTTTGTCAATAGTAAATTCATTTACCTCTAAATTAGTGACATATTTCGCACCCGGAGATTCGATAAAGATTCCACCATGGTGAAAGCAGACAAGAATGAATTCGTCCACTGACATGATTTTAACCTAAAGCGAACAAAAAAAGGCACCACGTGAGCACAGTCAGCAAGATTCGACAAAAAGAACAGAAAAAACCTGATTTTGTATCTACAGTTCCCAAATACACCATTACTAACAAAAGAACCCTAATAAATAAATAAAATCACCATAAAACTCAAGACATACCAGTAAAAGAGTCAGTACTTCTCTTCCTTGACCTTCTTGTTTATAGAGCAATCGATATTTGGAGAAGAAGAAGATAGAGGGAGACGGTGAATGAGAATTAGGTTTTTTTACTTTGGATGTAACGAATAAAGGTAATTAAATGGGTTGGTATTTTACCCGATCTGTTGAGTTGGATTTACCCGGTACACTTAGATCTTACGTGGACAATAAATCCACATGTAAGAAATGTATTCGTCGGCTATTACACGTTACCAGCGCTTACATACACGCGCTTGACTTAAAATGGCCCGGGTGATTTTTGTGTCTAAGTGGCACAGTAGTGTCCTTGTTCTGGGGTTCAGATGGACCATAGTCAAGAAAAAGTGTCAAAGTGAAAAGCGAAGACAAGTTTAAGGGGTTGTCGATGTATTTGGCCTTCAAAATACATTGATGCAACCAAACGATGTGTTTACCATTGAGGCGTACCGAGGCATGATACCGAGGATTACTTCAGACTGAAAAATGAAATTGAGTCGTTGATCAGAAATGGAGCCATTCAGTGCAACCCAACTCCACCCAATGTGAACTATAACCCACTACCAAACCACCGGACTCAAGGGGCTAATATGATCATCCTGGATGAAGAGTATGACTTCAAAGGAACATTCGTCATAATAGGAAACACTGAGGCTCTAAAGGTTCTACCCCGGAGAACTCGATAATCACCGTATAGTTAAAACCTACAGTGATAGTCCAGACATACCAGCAACAGTCCACTACCTCTATCAGGGATGAGTAGGATCAAGAATACGAGATAGTCCCGTGGACATATCAGCAGAAAGGGAAAGGCAAAATGACAGATTTTGTAGCAGCTCATGGAAACCAGGTCAGGGAGGTATTACGCTCCGGAGGAGGTAAACTGAGGGAACCGAGGAAGGGAATAGATTCAGAGAATGAATAAAATAGATGTTGAGGCCACAGTATTTTGGAAGAAGATGTCAGCTAAAGAATACTATGTGGAGAAACATCTGAAGAAAACCCTTGCACATATACCAAACATGGACATGCTGATAATTCTGACAGTCACAAAAATGCCTTGATGAAAGTGTTAAGTGAAGTGAGCGTGCCGAGAAACACTACCAATAAGGCACTGGCAGGACCAATGGGAAGATGCTCTAGGTGAATATGATTGAGCCAAGAGGGCAGAAAGGTAGAGTCGGCATAGGGTATCGGCCTCTAACTGGAAGGACTTACATCTGTGGCTTCGGGAAGAAGGCTTTTGTTCCAGAGCATGTTTCGGGTCCAGCTCAGAGCTCAACACCAGAGGATGACATCATTGATGGAATGGGAAGGTTGTTCATGACCATGATCGAAGAATGTTGTGACAAAGTTGATATCAAGACACCGATCATTCGAAATGTCGAACCGGGAGAGGACTTGCAGAATTGGACAACCAGCACATCTTTAGTTTGCCGGGAGTCTTGGTAGTGTAGAATGTAAAACATTTTGAAAAAAAATGCACGGTCAATTGAAGCTTGAACCATTCATGTACTCTTTTGTCAATTTCCTCCTTGAATTCCTAAACCTTCCTTTTTGATGAAATGAAAAGAATAGATTTTTTAAAAAATTATTGCAAAATTATTTATCGCTTAATTTATACTTGGTTTTTCTTTCCAGTAATCAAACTGATAAAAACCCGCTTTCCGCGATTATCACATGTAACAAAATCCTCGAGCAAAGAGATCCAAATGACGAGGAATACGATGAAAGCATGATGCCAGATAATCTCTCACAAGAGATAGAATAGTTGGAAAGCCAAAAGCCTAACCTTGAAGAGAAAGAAGTGGTCAACCTAGGAGGTGAAGAAGACGTGAAGAAACTTTGAATTAGTATTCATTTAGAAGCAGAGCAAAAAGAAGAATTGGCTGACAACACATCGACGTATTCGCATGGTCATATGACGACATGCCTGCCTGATTTCTTTTGGAAGGAACACATAGGCAATCCTCATCGGATTCATTCATCTACTGTAATTGAACTACATTCAGGACTTATTCCATTTGGATACGTAAGCATTCTGAGTCTGACTTGGCCATTTCATTTTTTTAATCTCATCATTTTGCATGTAATGTAATCGAACTACGTTTTGACCTGATTCTATTTGGATATGTAGGTTGCTTGAGTCAGACTCGGTCATTATCACAATTTCTTAATCATTACCCATGAACTACGTTCAGACCTGATTCCGTTTTGGATACGTGGGAAACCTGAAAAGGTTCGGTTATAACCATAGGAAACCTTTGTAACATATTCGTTTAGATTAGGACACAATCGCGCAGCAAGAAGCTACATCGTCAGAGGCGACTCCAAGAATCAACATCAATGGGATAGATCTTCCAGAAACAATGTTTGCGTCTGAGGGAATTTCTAAACATCTCATAATCTAGAACGACGACATTTGCCATAAAATGGGCGATTTTCAAAAAATATTTTTCTAAAAAACTATCATTCCACCTACTGAACATCATGGCATAACCTCACCAGGACCAGGGCAAATCCAGGACTATGGTCAACACAAACAAACACCCCTCCTGCTAAGAATTTTTCTTGGAACGCATGACCGACAGGATGCAAGGAAACGCTGGAGGACGCTGGGCAAAAGATGGATCTGCTACTCTCTCATAACTATCATCTCTCTTTTATTATTTAAAATTTCTCATATAATTGAAGACTAACTCTCAAATCTGTTTGCAGGTATTCTGGAACCAGGCCTCTTGGATCGGGGTATATTGTAAATAGCAAACTGTCAGCTCAACCAAGCGCAACACTTTGTATATAGCAAGTCGTTGGCACCGCCAACCTGAGCCATGTATATAGAAAATTGTCTGCTCAATCAAGCGGAGCACTTTGTACATAGAAAATAGTCGACCAGCCGAATGGTGCCATGTATATAACAAATTGTCCGCTCAATCAAGCAGAGCACTTTGTATATAGCAAGCCGCTAGCCCCACCGACAGGAGCCACGTATATAGGAAACTGTCAGCTAAATTAATCTGAGCATTTTGTACAAATTAATATGTTGGCTTTACCAATCAAAGCCCTGTATATAGAAAACTATTCGCTTCGCCAATGGGAGCGCCCCGCACCACCGCTCTGCCATATTAGAGCTTACAAGTAGATAATCACAAGCCCCGTCACCAACGTTCCGCTGATTGATAGTCGCAGTCAGTTTTGCAATCAAGAGTATCTCTTGAGCATGCTCCTTATTTCTTTATTTTATCTTGAATGTTTTGATGTTTTCTCAAGCAGCTTACAGGCATGTTACATTTTTTAAGTCAGAAACTTCCATCGTGCAGAGATACTTTACGTTTCAATGCAACTACTCCCATCGTGCAGAGACACTTTACATTTCAATGAAACTACTCTCTTCATGCGGAAATACTTTACATTTCAATGCGACTACTCCAATCATGTGGAGATACATTCTACAATACAAGTCAACTACTCCCATATTGGGGAGATACTCCCAATGTGAGGAGACTCAATGCTCTGACATCTGCGGAATGGTACACACTCCGACTAACAATCGAGTCAAATTCAAGTATCTTGTTGACCCAATCCAAATAACGGCTAGTCGATATCCATGCATCATCATTCCTACATCATTTACATTGCATCGTAACATATCTGCATTACGATATATGGGTATGTGTATGTGTGGTTTTGCAGGACTAAACATCGCGACATGGAACTTCTTCTAAGAAGCAAACCAAGATACAACGCTATGAGGGACAACAAACCCATAAGGGGGCCAAGGATCAAAACTCAAGATCAAATTTGATCAGTGGAACTCTAATTCTTCAAATCTTTCAAATCAAGTTGTAATTTAGAGTTATCATGGGTACGAAATCTTACGTCTCGTAGTATCATCATAATACGATACTGGGGAAATTTCGATGAGCATCTCCTTCTCCAGATCACCACTCCAGAACTACATGAGGCATGATCCTCGTTAAGCCCGGGGTATGTAAGCAATTCAAAGTCATAATTCGTTCCCAACTCTCCAATAATTCTCAAGGAATTTTCTTAACTCCTTCCTCAATTATACAACTGATAAACTTTTCCATATTCCATTCATTGTACGCCTAAAGTTGGGAAAAAATTGGCCTTGGTTCAATTTCTTTGCTCGAAAACTCTTTCAACGTCTCCGGTCAAAGAGGAGCAGTTGTCGACGACTAATTTTGACCCTCCTTTTGAAAATTAATTTATTTACACTTATTAATTTTCAATAAACATGTTAAAGATATTTTCTAAATAATAATATCTATTTTTATAAAGAAAACAAATTAGGTAATTAATGGTGTTAATTAGTAATTTAGTAATTTTATGATTATAAATACATTATCTTTACTATTTACTGTTTTTGAAATTATCAAAATAATTTTCGTATGTATCACATAAGCTTATAATTAATTTAACATGCTATTTCTCAATTTTTGGCAGCATCGTCTATTATTTCAAAATAATTTTGAAATTAGTGTAGTAAAAAGGAAAATAAGATATTTTAGTAATTAATTAACTAATTATAGTAATTAGTGGTTTTTGGTAATTATTAGTGTAGTTGATGTTTTTAATTTCTATTACATCGATTTAAATTATTTAAGTTTATTTAAATTAATTTTAAAGGGTTAAAGACCGAAATGTCTATTATTGCAAAGATCCAATCAAATACAGATTGGTTGTTTGTCAAATTAAAACCAACCCAAACAATTGGCACAATCCCCTACCTGACCCAGTCCAAACGTCTCACCCCTCCAGGTTGGCGATCCACAACCTCTTCTCAAAGCCAATCTGATTGTGCCACGTAGACCATCTTCCACGCTCACAAAACAAACACACACCATCCTGACCGTTGATCCACACCATCAATGGAACATGTTTAATCCCATTTTATAGTTATTTTAAAAGCCTCGTCATATTTCATTTCAGCCGTTGGATTACGAGAATCCGTCGGCCACCAATTCTTTCCATCAAACTATATTAAAAATTCCCAAATATCAAAATAATCGGAGCCATTGATCAAAGGGTCCATGACTCCCATTCCATCTCCCTATCATAACCTAAGACACGACCCTAACCATCTCCAAAACCCTAATCATTTCATGCAGAATCGGTCTCCATCATTTCCCCTTTCCTCTCTATTCTCTCAACTCTCATCACCCTGATCAGTCAAGAAAACCTTGCACAAATTCGTGCAAGGTCTCAAATTGCCTAGAAATCATCCCTTTTGTGTTCATTACCCAAGATTCTCGTTGAATATTTACCCATTTTGTCTTTAAGATTCTAAAATACACAAATCCTAAAACCTAGACCAAATGATGCAAGGTCAAATCCTCATAAATCCTTTATGTTTTGTTAAATCAGTGGCATGCATGACTGTCTCACAGTATCATACTTATTGATTGTCCAGAGGTCAAGCGAAGCGACCTCTGTATATTGAGGCTCTTACCCATTGGAGTTTGCCTTCAACGGTCAACTTTCCCCCTCTCAGGTAAAATCTTTACTGATTCCCCTCTGTCTTCTAAGATTTTTACCTTATTATGCTCACATCACTACCCCTTAGTCACTCTCTACTACCGAGTTTGATTTCTCTTTAACCTAAGGCATTGAATGCTACCATAAATAGGGGCTTCAATGCCCTTACTAAAAAACACCTAACAACCTAAGAAACACAATCTAATACGAGTTTACTAAATCTATCAAAAACCCTAGTTTCTCACTGATTCTTCATCTTCCTCTCTTTTCGATTAAGAGTTCAATTCATTGGTAATTGTTTAAGCTTTGTTTCCTAACTGGATAACAAGAATCCTTGTTTGGTTTGCTGCTCAAAGGAAGGTCGATACTTCGAGCCCTTCCTATCTTTAAATCGTTATTTTGGTTAAAAACATGTCTACCATGTTACTTGATGATGATTGTTTTTGTTCGTGATGTGTTGTTGTTAACTTGTGTATTATAATCATGCTTTTGCATATGAACCAACTAATTCTCTTAATGTCTTGAGACTGAGTTAACACTAATTGACTACTTTTTCATGATTAATGAGTGCTCCTTAAGTTAATTGATTTGTGTGCTAATTAAAACCTATGTAGTCGGGTAAAGAGCCTTAATAGTTATGAATACTTGTTCTAACTTTAGATCTCCTGATGATTCTGCTATGGTTCTCATGTTTATTCTATTGATCTTTACCTTGGAGTTACCCGTTGATATATATCATGAATTTGAGGTTGCTTACCTGATAATCCAATGTTGAAATAGGATATGAACATTTAAGGTTAACTACAAGGCTATCATTCAGTTGAATTATATTAGTTTAAGTTTGTTTGGTTTGTTTTCCCTCTCCCAATACATTTTTTGTGTCTGCAGATCTTGAAAGACCATTATAATGAATATATGTTAGCCTTCATGACCATTTGATCATACATGTGATCTCCATTGTATAAGTATGCTTATGAATATAACCAAACTAAGTTCTAATGAATTGTTGCAATTAATCTCATATGAACTCTGATTGTTGCTATTAACTTAGACCAAGATTTTTTTAAATTAATTTTTCAAGAATCTGGTTAAGAAACAAAATTTGATTAGGAATTTTAGTTGTTGTATTTGTGTATCCTCTCTTGAATTGGTCATGTTAAACTAGAACCTTATCATGTTAGGACTAATCTATTAAACCTGTATAACTGGACTCATTATCCTGCTACTAAGGCTGTGTGTATTTAATGTGAAATAATCTATTGTTCTGTACCCATGTGATAATCATGTTGATTTGATTCTATGCTCTTTGATGATCTACCATGTTGTAGTCTTCCACTCTTTGGGAATGTCTCATGTATGTGTCTGTATATCTCTTAAGGGCCTTCCACTCATACTCATCCTGAAACAGACTTTTGCTTATGTTTGTGCTCTCACACTCATGCCCGTGTTTCCATAAGAAAAACTGAACCATACTTACCTAGTATAAAGCTTTTATTATTCTGGATCACTATGATGTTAGTCTAATACTAAGTTGTTTGGTGCTCACTCATTTTATAATGTTGTTTTCTGGGTAGAATTTGACATGTACATATCTGTATACCTTCTGTTGAAAGTTCTATACACGTCCATATCTCAGAAGGGAACTATTGTTTGTACACCATGTTTGTAACTGTTCTTCCATGTCATTGAAACTTTCTAAGTTACTATATCACACCCATAGACTCAGGATAGCTCTTTGATGTTTGCCTTCCCTGTTTGAATGTATGACTGTATATTTAAATTGTCACGACCCAATTTACCCTCTGAAAGGTATCGTGGCGGCACCTAGTATCCACGACTAGGTAAGCCTAAATTGCGAATAAAACTTAATTAAAAATGCGATAAATAAAGACAGAAAGGGTAAAATCTAAATAATCATAACGATGTCGCTCGGCATGTACAAATATAAACCCCAAGACCCGGATTGTCACAATATAGTCACAAGCTTCTATACTACTGTAGCTCTAAGAAAATTGGGGAAAATACATAGAAAATCTCTATAAGTCAGAATGGAAGGTGACTCTGAGGATTCTACGGACGCGGCAGAAATACATTGCGGTCTCCTGGTAACAGCTGCAACAACTAGCAACGCGACTGATAACTCGTACCTGGATCTGCACACGAAAAATATGTGCAGGAAAGGGCATGAGTACACCACATCTGGTACCCAGTAAGTGCCAAGCCTAAGCCCAGTCAAGTAGTGACGAGGTCAGGCTAAGGCTCTACTGGATTTATATATAAATCAATTTTGAATAGTACGAATGATAAGTAATTTCTACATTAAACAGTTAAAGAAAGTATTCTAAACATAACAGTAAAAGGGATCCCTCGGTTCAGAACAATGTAACACAAGGTTGAATCTCCCGGAGTACCGTCCTGTAGTTCCAAGTGATTATGCAATACAGGGGGATCTCCCGCAATACGTCCTTAGTCCCAAAATAAATATGCAGTGCTGGGAAATCTTCCGGAATGCGTCTGTAGTCCCAATTTAAATATGCAGTAAAGGGGGATCTCCCAGAATACGTCCGTAGTCCCAAAATAAATATGCAATGCTGGGGGATCTCCCGGAATACGTCCGTAGTCCCAATTTAAATATGCGATGCGAAATAAATAACGGATAGGCATCAATTTAAACAGTTCATCTAATCACAGGTAGGAAAACAGTAAGCTAACTAAGCATGGCGCACAGCGTGTCAAATAGACAATTTAATATTAAACATATAAGCATGCTTTCCTAATCTAAGATAAACAGTTTAACACATTGAAGTAATGTAAAAGGAGAAAAACAATTTATAATTTTCGAAGGAAAAATGGGATTTTTTGCAAGAATGGTCTGTGCACGTACTCGTCACCTCACGTACACGGCGCCCACACAACAACTTATGTCAAAAACTACCTAAGGCGAAGTCCCCAACACAGAGTTAGGTAAGCCACTTACCTCGACTGCTTAAATCAACTCGAAATCACGTTCTTGCTACGAGTACCCGACTCCAAATGGCCCAAATCTATTCAATTCAATTTCATAATGTAAATATAATTTCAAGTAGTTAATCTAACTAATTAATTCGAAGCTAATACGCAAAATTAGGAAAATCTCCCCAAAAAGTCCCCCAGGCCCATGTCTCGGAATCAGGTAAAAATACAAATTCGGAGCACCCATTCACTCACGAGTATAACCATACCAAATTCACTCGAATCCGATACAAAAATCTCGATCAAAACCCAAAAATTCGGCCTAGGAACTTTTCTCAATATTCCCAATTTTTCACCCCAATTTCGAAATTAAATGATAAAATTAAGCAAAGATTAGCGGGAATTAATGAAAACCGAGTAAGAATCACTTACCCCAAACACCCAAGTGAAAATCTCTCCAAGAATCGTCAATCCCCGAGTTCCCAAGTTCAAATTATGAAAAATGGCTCAAACCCTCGATTTTGGGTCCTTTAATTCTGCCCAGATGTGTCTTAATCGCGATTGCAAAAGTACACACGCGATCGCGAAGAAGAACTTCGCTGCTTTAACTTTCTACTCTACGCGATCGCGACACATCCCACGCCATTGCAAAGCATTAGCTCCCCTGACTTACGCGATTGCGAAAGTACACACGCGATCGCGAAGAAGAACTTCGCTGCTTTAACTTTCTACTCTACGCGATCGCGACACATCCCACGCCATTGCAAAGCATTAGCTCCCCTGACTTACGCGACTGCGTTTGATCCCACGCACTCGCGAAGGGTTAAAACCCCAGCTTCCCTTTCCGCCTTATTCTTTTACGCGAATGCGTGGGCCGGGCCGCGTTCGCGATTCAAATCCTGCCTAACCTACGCAATCGGGTCCCTTACTCTGCGATCGCGATGCATTAACCCAGCTGGACTCCCATTTACTCTACGCGATTGGGAACCTCCTCCCCCGATCGCGATGAAGAACGCACCAGCTGCAGAACACCAGCAAATAACAAACTTCTTAAGTCCAAAAATGACCCGTTGAGCATCCGAAACACACCCGAGGCCTCCGGGACCTCAACCAAACGTACCAACCAGTCGTAACACCTAATTCGAAATTAGTCGAGCCTTCAAACCACCTCACATACCACCAAAAACAAGAATTACACATGAATTCAAGCCTAAGAACTTAGCATTTTTTCAAAATCCACAAACGACGCCGAAACACGTCAAAACTAGTTTGAATGACCTCAAATTTGACACACAGGTCACAAATGATACTACGAACCTACAACCACTTCCGGAATTCCATTCCGATCCCGATATCAAAATTTCACCTACCGGCCGAAATCGCCGAAATTTTAACTTTCGCCAATTAAAGCCTATATCTACTACAGACCTCAAAAACACATTCGAGACGCGCTCCTAACCCCAAAATCACTCAATGGAGCTAACGGAGTCGACGGAATTCCATTCCAGATCCGTCTAGTTGCAAGTACAGTCTGATTTCTAAGGCTTAAACTCATATTTAGGGACTATGTGTCCCAAAACTCTCTGAATTCCATAACTAATCACTCCGACAAGTCCCAAAAGCATAAACAAACATGGGGAAAGTAGTTATTAAGGGATCGGAGAGCTAACTCTTAAAACGACCGACCAGGTCGTTACATTCTCCCCTTCTTAAGAAAATCGTTTGTCCTCAGACGAATATAAAGACATACCTGAAGCTGTGAAAAGATGAGGGTATTGGCTGCGCATATCCTGCTCGGTCTCCCAAGTCGCCTCTTCGACCAGCTGACCCCTCCACTGGACCTTTATTGATGTAATATTCTTTGACTTGAGCTTTCTGACCTTCCTATCCAAAATGGCTATTGGCTCCTCAACATAAGATAGATCCTTGTCCAACTGAACTGAACTAAAATCCAATACATGAGTCGGATCAACGTGATTCTTCCGGAGCATAGAGACGTGGAATACCGGATGAACTCCTGCTAGGATGGGAGGCAAGGCAAGCTTATAAGCAACCTCCCCAATGCGCCGCAATATCTCAAAAGGGCCAATAAATCTCGAACTCAGATGCCCTTCTTCCCGAACCTCATGACGCCCTTCATAGGTGATACCCGAAGCAAAACCCGATCACCAGTCATAAATGCCAAATCACGAACCTTTCAATCCGCATAACTCTTCTGCCTGGACTGAGTTGTGCGAAGTCTCTTCTGAATCACCTTCACCTTGTCCAGGCATCCTGGACCAAATATGTACCCAACAATCGAGCCTCGCCCGACTCAAACCATCCTACTGGGGACCGGCACCGCCTACCGTACAAGGCCTCATATGATGCCATCTGAACGTTGGACTGGTAACTGTTATTATAAGAAAACTCCGCAAGTGGCAAGCATTGGTCCCATGACCCTCCAAACTCCATCACACAAGCACGAATCATATCCTCAAGAATCTGAATCGTGCGCTCGGACTTCCCGTCCGTCTGAGGATGAAAGGTTGTACTCAACTCCACCCTGGTACCCAACTCCTGCTGAACGGCTCTCCAGAACCGTGATGTAAAATGTGTACCTTTTTCTGAAATGATAGATACCGGAATACCGTGAAGGCGGATAATCTCCCTGATATAAATCTCAGCCAACCTCTCTAAGGAGTATGTAGTCAATACTGGAATGAAATGGGCAGACTTGGTCAGCCGATCCACGATCACCCAAATAGCAACGAACTTTCTCAAATTCTGAGGAAGTCCCACCACAAAGTCCATGGTGATCCGCTCCCACTTCCACTCTGGAAGCTCAATCTGTTGAAGCAACCCTCCTGGTCTCTGATGCTCATATTTAACTTGCTGAGAGTTGAGACACATGGCCACAAACTCAACTATATCCTTTTTCATCCTTCTCCACCAATAGTGCATCTTCGCGGCACCCGGATGAATGGAGCACCGCGAGCTATGGGCCTCCTCAAGAATCAACTCCCAAAGCCCATCCACATTGGGTACACAGATCCGACCCTGAATTCTAATCACACTATCATCTCCTATAGTCACATCTCTGGGATCACCTCGCTGAACCCTGTCCTGAAGAACCAGAAGGTAGGGATCGTCATACTGGAGCTCTCTTATGCGGTCATAAAAAGAAGACTGAGCAACCACACAAGCTAATACCCGACAAGGCTCTAAAAAATCCAATCTCACGAACTGACTGGCTAAGGCCTAAACATCCAAGGCTAAGGGCCTCTCAACTAACAGAAGATATGCCAAACTCCCCAAACTCTTCTCCCGATGACTCAAGACGTCGGCCACCACTTGGCCTTCCCCAGGTGATATAATATAGTGATGTCATAGTCCTTGAGTAGCTCCAGCCACCTCCGTTGACGCAAATTAAGGTCCTTCTACCTGATCAAGTGTTGAAGACTCTAGTGATCCGTGAAAATCTCACAGGGAACATCGTACAAATAATGACGCCAGATCTTTAGGGTGTGAACAATGGCTGCCAACTCGAGATCATGAACCAGATAGTTCTTCTCACGCACCTTCAACTGTTTGGACGCGTAGGCAATCACCCTACCGTCCTGCATCAATACTGCTCCAAGTCCAATCCTCAACGCATCACAATAGACTGTATAGGACCCTGAACATGTAGGCAATATCAACACTGGAGTTGTGGTTAGGGCTGTTTTGAGCTTCTGAAAGGTCTCCTCACAGTCCTCAGTCCACCTGAACGGAGCACCCTTCTAGGTCAATCTGGTCATAGGTGTTGCAATAAATACAAATCCCTCTACAAAGCGGCGATAGTAACCTACCAAACCAAGGAAACTACGGATCTTAGTAGCTGATGATGGTCTAGGCCAACTCTACACCGCCTCCACCTTCTTCGGATCCAACTTGATCCCATCACCAGACACCACGTGGCCCAAGAATGCAACTGAATCAAGCAAGAATTCCACTTAGAAAATTTTGCATACATTTTCTTTTCCCTCAATGTCTGAAGCACGGTCCTCAAGTGCTGCTCATGATCCTCTTGAGACCAAGAATATACCAGGATGTCGTCAATAAACACAATGACGAAGGAATCAAGATAAAGCCGGAACACACTGTGCATCAAATGCATAAAGGGTGATGGGGCATTGGTCAGCCCAAAAGACATGACAAGAAACTCATAGTGACCATATCTGGTCCTGAAGGCAGTCTTGGGGATATCCGGCTCCCGAATCTTCAACTGATGATATTCAGAACGCAAGTCAATCTTGGAAAATACCTTGGCACCCTGTAACTGGTCAAATAAATCATCAATGCGAGGCAAGGGATACTCTTTCTTCACTGTAACCTTGTTTAGATGCCGATGATCAATACACACATGCATAGAACCATCCTTTTTCTTCACAAATAATACCGGAGCACCCCAAGGTGATACATTGGGGCTGATGAAACCCTTATCAAGCAACTCCTGCAACTGCTCCTTCAATTCCTTCAACTCAGGAGGAACCATATGATAGGGAGGAATGGAAATGGGTTGAGTGCCCGTCAACAAATCAATGCTGAAATCAATATCTCTATCGGGCTCCATACCTGGAAGATCAGTTGGAAATACATCAGGGAAGTCCCTCCCTACTGGTACTGACTCAACTGTAGGGGTATCAACACTAACATCCCTCACATAGGCCAAATACGCATCACACCCCTTCTCAACCATTCGCTGAGCCTTAAGGAAAGAAATGACGCTACAGGGAATATACTCTAAGGTACCCCTCCACTCTAGTCTTGGTAAGCCTGGCATAACCAGCGTCACGGTCTTAGCGTGACAATCAAGAATAGCATAATGAGGCGACAATCAGTCCATGCCCAACATAACATCAAAATCTACCATACCGAGTAATAACAAATCAGCTTTGGTCTTAAAACCACTGATAACAATCAAACACGACCAATATACGCGGTCCACAACGAGAGAATCTCCCACGAGAGTAGAAACATAAACAGGGGAACTCAAAGAAACTCGAGATATCCCCAAATGTGAGGCAAAATAAGAAGACACATATGAATACGTAGAGAGCCTGGATCAAATAATACTGGTGCATCCCTATGATAGATAGGGACGATACCTGTGATGACTGAATCTGAAGCGACGACCTCTGAACGGGCTGGAAGGGCATAGTACCTGGCCCGGCCTCCCCCTCTAGGGCGACCTCCTCGACCTCCACCTTGAGCTGTCTGAGACGGTGGGGCAGTAGCTGGGGCTGGAAGAATAGCCGGAGGACCCGATGGAGCACGTGGAGGTTGATAAGTCTGAGATGAAGCACACCTCCTAGCTCTGGGGAAATCCCTAACAATGTGACAAGTGTCACCACACTCAAAACAACCCCTCGGAGGACGTTGTGGCTGAGATTGACTCGGAACTAGCCTACTGGACTGGCCGGTGATAGCACCTCGAGCAGGAGGCATACTAGATACTGACGGTGCATAATAGGGCTCTTGAGGTTTAGGAGGAGCTGAAATACCACTGGCTACTGGAAGAGCTAATGAACAGGGCGACTCCCAAAACCCCTACAATAGCGTGTTGCTGGTGCACGAGCTCCCGAATAATGACCAGTCTCTCGAGACCTCTTGGCCTCTCTCTCCTTTATGTCCTGAGCAAACATGCCCTCTACCCTCCTGGAAATACTCACTGCCTGTTGATAAGTGATATCCATCTCTAACTCTCTGGCCATACTGGTCCGAATACTAGGGTGGAGTCCCTCGATGAAGCGACGAACCCTCTCTCTGATTGTGGAAACCAAAGATGGTGCATGGCGAGCTAACTCACTGAAACGGGTTGCATACTCCGACAAGTCATAGTACCCTAGCGCAGCTGCTCAAACTCTGCGCGCCAAGCATCCCTGAGGCTTTGAGGAACATACTCTCGTAGAATCATCTTTGAAAGCTGAGTCCAAGTAAGTGAAGATGCCTCGTCCTAACTACTTATCTCATAGGCACGCCACCACTGATATGCCGCTCCCCTCAGTTGGAAAGCGGTGAAAGAAACCCTACTCGTCTCCACAATGCCCATAATGCAGAGAATGCGATGACACTCCTCAAGAAAACCCAGAGCGTCATCTGAAGCTAGTCCGTTGAAAGTAGGTGGGTGGTACTTCTTGTACCTCTCAAGTTTGAGCTGCTCTGCCTCAGAAGCAGCTACCCTGGCCTCGTGCTGAGCCAGAACCACTGGTGGTATAAGAATGTACTCTAGAACCTTATCAACATGAACCCTCTGCTCAGGAGTGCGGGCTACGAGAGTTTGTGTCCCTCCCCGGCCTGAGATGTCGTCGGGGCTATCGCAAGTAGCCCAGCCTGAGTCAGGGTGCTGAATATGCTCATGAACTGAGCCAAGGTCTCCTAGAGGGTTGAAGTAGCAATAAGGACCTCCTGAGGCGGCCGTCTAGTTGGAGCTGTTGTGGGCTCCTCCATCTCTACTCTCGTGGGTGCTCGAGCTGCACCGCATGCTCGTCCTCTACCCCGGCCCCTTCCTCTGGCGGCTCTGACTGGAGGCTCGGGTGCCTGATCGTCGGTCCTCCCGGTACGGGTCCTCACCATCTGTGAGAAAGAATAGAATAAAGTTTTAGATATTTTGATGTCAATAACTCGCACGACAAGGAAATCCAAGGAGTATGATTGTTCTTAACAGTTACATAACCTCCCGAAGATAGATACAAACGTCTCCGTATTGATCCGCGAGACTCTTATCAACCAGCTTGTAACTTGTGACTCCTATGAACCTAGACGCTCTGATACCAACTTTTCACGACCCAATTTACCCTCCTAAAGGTATCGTGATGACACCTAGTATCTACGACTAGGTAAGCCTAAATTGCGGATAAAACTTAATCAAAAATGCGATAAATAAAGACAGAAAGGGTAAAATCTAAATAATCATAAAGATGTCGCTCGGCATGTACAAATATAAACCCCAAGACCCGGATTGTCACAATATAGTCACAAGATTCTACTACTGTAGATCTAAGAAAACCGGGGAAAAATACATAGAAAAATCTCTATAAGTAAGAATGGAAGGTGACTCGGAGGATTCTGCAGACGCGACAGAAATACCTTGCGGTCTCCTGGTAACAACTAGCCACGCGACTAACATCCTGTACTCGGATCTGCACACGAAAAACATGTGCAGGAAAGGGCATGAGTACCCCACATTTGGTGCCCAGTAAGTGTCAAGCCTAACCCCTGTCAAGTAGTGACGAGGACAGGTTAAGGCTCTACTTGATTTATATATAAATCAATTTTAAACAATAAGAAAGATAAGTAATTTCTACAGTAAGAAATTAAAGAAAGTATTCTAAACATGACAGTAAAAGGGAGCCCTCGGTTCAGAATAATGTAAAACAAGGTGCAATCTCCCGGGATACCGTCCCGTAGTTCCAAGTGATTGTGCAGTACAGGAGGATCTTCCGGAATACGTTCGTAGTCCCAAAATAAATATGCAGTGCTGGGGGATCTCCCGGAATGCGTCTGAGTAGGATTCGCAAGTTCTGGGTAGTCTCATTTTGCCAAATATTCCTTGATGTCATGAAACCAAGGATTTCAGTCTGCTTCTTCTTCAACATGGGAACAGTAAGTCGGTTGATTGTGAATCTTTACTGGAATAGGGTCAATGATATGCCGCTCCCCTCAGTTGGAAAGCGGTGAAAGAAACCCTACTCGTCTCCACAATGCCCATAATGCAGAGAATGCGATGACACTCCTCAAGAAAACCCAGAGCGTCATCTGAAGCTAGTCCGTTGAAAGTAGGTGGGTGGTACTTCTTGTACCTCTCAAGTTTGAGTTGCTCTGCCTCAGAAGCAGCTACCCTGGCCTCGTGATGAGCCAGAACCACTGGTGGTATAAGAATGTACTCTAGAACCTTATCAACATGAACCCTCTGCTCAGGAGTGCGGGCTACGGGAGTCTGTGTCCCTCCCCCGGCCTGAGATGTCGTCGGGGCTATCGCAAGTAGCCCAGCCTGAGTCAGGGTGCTGAATATGCTCATGAACTGAGCCAAGGTCTCCTAGAGGGTTGAAGTAGCAATAAGGACCTCCTAAGGCGGCCTTCTAGTTGGAGCTGTTGTGGGCTCCTCCATCTCTACTCTCGTAGGTGCTCGAGCTGCACCGCATGCTCGTCCTCTACCCCGACCCCTTCCTCTGGCGGCTCTGACTGGAGGCTCGGGTGCCTGATCGTCGGTCCTCCCGGTACGGGTCCTCACCATCTGTGAGAAAGAATAGAATAAAGTTTTAGATATTTTGATGTCAATAACTCGCACGACAAGGAAATCCAAGGAGTATGATTGTTCTTAACAGTTACATAGCCTCCCGAAGATAGATACAAACGTCTCCGTATTGATCCGCGAATCTCTTATCAACCAGCTTGTAACTTGTGACTCCTATGAACCTAGACGCTCTGATACCAACTTTTCACGACCCAATTTACCCTCCGAAAGGTATCGTGATGACACCTAGTATCTACGACTAGGTAAGCCTAAATTGCGGATAAAACTTAATCAAAAATGCGATAAATAAAGACAGAAAGGGTAAAATCTAAATAATCATAACGATGTCGCTCGGCATGTACAAATATAAACCCCAAGACCCGGATTGTCACAATATAGTCACAAGATTCTACTAATGTAGATCTAAGCAAATCGGGGAAAATACATAGAAAAATCTCTATAAGTAAGAATGTTAGGTGACTCGGAGGATTCTGCGGACGCGACAGAAATACCTTGCGGTCTCCTGGTAACAACTGCAATAACTAGCCACGCGACTGATATCCTGTACTCGGATCTGCACACGAAAAACATGTGCAGGAAAGGGCATGAGTACACCACATTTGGTGCCCAGTAAGTGTCAAGCCTAACCCCTGTCAAGTAGTGACGAGGACAAGTTAAGGCTCTACTGGATTTATATATAAATCAATTTTAAACAGTACGAAAGATAAGTAATTTCTACAGTAAGAAATTAAAGAAAGTATTCTAAACATGACAGTAAAAGGGAGCCCTCGGTTCAGAACAATGTAACACAAGGTGCAATCTCCCGGGATACCGTCCCGTAGTTCCAAGTGATTATGCAGTACAAGAGGATCTCCCGGAATACGTTCGTAGTCCCAAAATAAATATGCAATGCTGGGGGATCTCCCGGAATGCGTCTGAGTAGGATTCGCAAGTTCTGGGTAGTCTCATTTTGCCAAATATTCCTTGATGTCATGAAACCAAGGATTTCAGTCTGCTTCTTCTTCAACATGGGAACAGTAAGTCGGTTGATTGTGAATCTTTACTGGAATAGGGTCAATGAAATTTTTGTCCGGATGCTGGATCATTGAGGAAAAAGTAGCCAGTGCATCGGCGAACTCATTCTGGGTTCTGGGGACATGCCGGAATTCTACCTTTGTGAACCTCTTTCTTAACTCCTGCACGTGATGCAGATACGGTAGTATCTTGGAATTATTGGTTGCCCACTCTACTTGTACCTGATGTACCAATAAGTCTGAATCACCGATCACTAACAACTCTTGAACGTTCATGTGGACGGCCATGTTGAGTTCTAAGACGTAGGCCTCATACTCTGCCATATTGTTGGTGCAGGGGAACCTGAGTTTGGCGGATACCGGATAATGCTGGACGGCTTCCGATATTAGGACTGCTCCAATGCCAACCCCCTTGAAGTTTGCTGCTCCGTCGAAGAACATCCTCCAACCGTCATAGGATTGTGCAATATCTTCCCCTATGAATGATACCTCTTCATCAGGGAAATACATTCTCAAAGGTTCGTATTCCCCATCCACAGTGTTCTCAGCGAGGTGGTCTGCCAATTCGTGTCTCGTGACCGCTTTTTGAGTTACATAAATAATGTCGAACTCACTCAAAAGGATTTTCCACTTGGCTAGTTTGCCAGTGAGCATGGGCTTCTGAAAGATGTACTTCAGTGGATCCATTATTGATATGAGATATGTTGTGTAGGCACAGAAGTAGTGTCTCAGCTTCTGAGCTACCCAAGTCAAAGCACAACAGTGCGTTCCAATAGAGAATATCTAGCCTCGTATGGAGTGAACTTCTTGTTGAGATAGTAAATAGCTTGCTCCTTCCTTCCTGTTTCATCGTGCTGCCCAGAACGCAGCCGAAAGCTCCATCTAACACTGCAAGGTAGAGTAGTATCGGTCTGCCTGGCTCAGGTGGTACTAGGACTGGTGGTGTTGACAAGTATTCCTTAATTCTTTTGAAGGCTTTTTGACAATCCTCGGTCCATTTAGTTGCGGCGTCTTTCTTCAGCATCTTGAAGATCGGCTCACATATAACTATAGATTGTGCTATGAACCGGCTGATGCGGTTAAGTTGTCCCAAGAAACTCATCACATCTTTCTTGTTCCTTAGCGGTGGTAATTCTTGAATGGCTTTGACCTTTGACGGATCCAGCTCTATCCCTCAGCGGTTGACCATGAACCCGAGCAGCTTACCAGCAGGAACCCCGAATGCACACTTTGCGGGGTTCAGCTTCAGATTGTATTTTCACAACCTATTGAAAAACTTCCTCAAGTCTGCTATGTGATCAGTGGCTTTCTTGGATTTGATAATAACATCATCCACATATACCTCGATCTCCTTGTGAATCATGTCGTGGAATATGGTGGTCATAGCCCTCATGTAGGTGGCCCTCACATTCTTCAGGCCGAATGGCATCATCTTGTAAGAGTACACTCCCCACGGCGTAATGAAAGCCGTTTTCTCAGCATCTTTCTCATCCATCAAAATCTGATGATAACCAGCGAAGCAATCCACTAATGATAGTAGTTCATGTGTGGCGCAATTGTCAATCAGGATGTGTATATTTGGCAAAGGGAAGTCGTCTTTAGGACTGGTCCGGTTGAGATCCCGGCAGTCGACACAGACTCTGACCTTCCTGTCCTTTTTTGGCACAGGTACAATATTGGCTAACCATGTTGGGTACTCAACCACCCTAAGAACTTTGGCATTGATCTGCTTGGTAACTTCTTCCTTGATTTTCAAACTCATGTCGGGTTTGAACTTTCTGAGCTTTTGCTTTACCGGTGGACACATTGAATTGGTCGGCAGTTTGTGAGCCACAATAGACCTACTTAGACCAGTCATGTCATCATACGACCAGGCGAAGATGTCTTCATACTCCTTCAGAAACTCTGTGGATTCTTTCTTTTCTGACGGTGAAAAATGTATGTTGATCCGTCTTTCCTTGACGTTTTCCGAATCTCCCAGGTTGATTATTTCAGTCTCGTCCAGGTTGGACTTAGGTTTGTTCTCAAAGTTTTCAACCTCTTTGACGATCTTGTCGGGTATATCATCTTCATCTGAATCAATGTCTGTTTGTCGCGTTGTCTCGTTTCATGTCACGGTCATTGGTTTATCAAGACAAGTAATAGTAATGTTGTATAGATAAAGTAATGAGAGAAAATGGTAGCAATAAATAAGAGAATTTAGAAAATGCTTTGATAAATTGAATAATTGTTGTGAACATTGAGGATCTTATTGAGGTATGTCCCTGATGATAGGTGAATTTAACTATAATTATGCCCCAAATGAACCACACTTTGTGTTGTTTTTAATGTAAATATTGATAACAAAATGCTCTAATTAGTGTCTTTTGTGCCTTGCAAGTTATATCTCACAAGGAGAGGACTTTGGAGCAATTTGGAGTCAACTATGGAAATTTGAGGCCAATCACATGATACCCATGACTTGCACTGAACATTAAGCGAGAAGAGAACTGAAGGCAGGCCACCTCGACCGCAGTCAACCGCGGTGGAAGGAACTGAAGCCCGGAAAATTAGCCGACCGCGGTCCGGCCGCGACTGCAGTGAATCGCTGGAACATCAGGGATTAAAAGTGCAAACACGGGATTTTATTGCCCCAAACCCTATATAAGTGTTAGAATTCCGCCCAAGAGGGGGGAGACTAGTTTTTGAGCAGCAAATTAGAGAATACTTCATTGTGAGAAGAGATTGGAACAATTAGACCTTCAAATCTTCTTCTTTCATCTATTATTTTTAGTAGTATGATTTCTATTGGGTTTTTGTCATATTTGAGCATGAGTGGCTAAACACTCATTGTTATGGGGTTGTGATTTGCCATGATTATTGTGTTTCGACATTAATTTGACCTTGATTATAATTCTCTCAATATATGGTTGTTTCTTCAATTCTGTGTTTAGTTGCTTAATTGTTTGGCCAGCAGTTAGGTTCTATATACTATTTATGCTATGCTTTGGAAAGTCGTGTATAGATTAGAGAAGAGTTGAAGAGAGTGCGATATTAACCCTCAAGGGGAGCGGATTTGTGGCTAAGGATAGGAATATACCTAGTCACTGTGCTTAATTAGATATCGTAATCTTAATGCATTCTGATAGATTAATTTCATAGGAATATAGGCGTTAATCTATTGAGAACAGGCGAGTAGTGCTTCGGGAGAAGGCTATGAGAATAATTATCGATTAATTAGCAACCATGAGTGAGTTATATGAAATGGAGAATTAATTAGAATACAATACGAATGGTGAAACAATCACAACCCTGGAATATTTGTCTCTACTAAATACATATCAACATTTTTGTTACTTGATAATTAGTAAATTCCTAGAATTATAGTTTAGCATAATTACACTATTGGATCTTATTTTGGCTTGGTTGAATAACAATTATAGTGAAGTAGTGAGTATTTTATACAAGTATCTGTGGGTTCGACAATCCGATTTATCATTATATTACTTGTACGACCATGTATACTTGCGTGTGCGTTTGGGAGCAATAAGTTTTTGGCGTCGTTGCCGGGGACTTGAAAATAGACTACTTCCTAGTCTTTACTTTAATAATTTATTTCATCTAGTCTAATGTTACTTGATCATTGTTCTAATATCAGGAACTCTAATTGAATGCGAAGGGTCAGAAGCCAGGACAGACTTGACGGCTTTGACCCCGAACCTGAGAGGTTATTTCACAGGAGGTTGAGGGAAGCAAGGGATACACACAATATTCATGACTTCGTTCAAATTCCTGTGAACATGGCAGAGGAGCAGCACATGGTAGTTCAGGAGGTTGCAATGCCCAGTATTGCTAATGTTACCTCCAGTATCGTGAAACCCAGAATCACTGGGCACTTTGAGCTAAAGCAGAGCATGATCCAGCTACTTCATGCAAATGGGCAATTTATGGGTCTTCCACATGACGATCCTCAGCAGCACATCTTGAACTTCCTGGAGATTAGTGATACTTATATCACTAACGGGGTTACTCCAGATTAAGTGAGGCTTACGCTTTTCCCATTCTCTCTGTTGGGTGAAGTGAAGCGATGGCTAAAAGCAGAACCGGCCAATTCCACTACATCCTGGAATGATTTGGCAAGGAAATTTCTGGCGAGGTTCTTCCCTTCAGGCAAGACTGCTAAGATTAGGAGTGAGATAGTCTCCTTTAAGCAGAAAACAGGCGAATCATTGTATTCAGCATGGGAGAGATTTAAGGGGTTACTCAGAGACTGTCCTCATCACAATCAGACAAATGAGGTGTTGGTCCACACGTTCATCGAGGGACTCCATCTCCAAACAAAATTTGTGGTAGATGCAGCAGCTGGAGGTCAGGTATTGGAGAAGAATTATGATGAAATATTTGCTTTGTTGAATAAATTCTCCAAAAGCAATCCAGACTGGCAAGGTGAGATGGAAAGGAATATGGTTCAAAAGTCACTAGGGGTTCTTGAATTAGACGTTGTCTCAGCATTGTCAGCTCAGATTTCGACATTGGCTAACCAAGTCAATCAGATGACCCTAATCATTAATAAGCAACAATCTCAACCATTCCAACAGGTCCAGCCAGTACAACAGGTCCAAGTCTTTTGTGATGTTTGTGGAGAGGGTCACCAGAGTGATTCATGCCCAGCCAATCCAAAGTCTGTTTGCTATATGGAAAATCAAAATAGAGGGCAAGCCACTCAATATGGGAACAACTATAATCCCAGCTGGAGGAACCACCCAAACTTCTCTTGGGGTGGAAATCAAGGCACTCAGAGTAATTACAGGCCTCCAGCACCTCATGCACCTCAGCAGCATTACAAGCCACCTCAGGCTAAGCAATCAGGTAGCCTAGAGGAAATTATGAAAAGAATGATGAACGACCAACTTGCTTTCAATCAGAAGATGATGGCAGATAACCAAACCCAGATGGTAGCAATGAGAAATTTGGAACGTCAAGTGGGTCAACTCGCTAATTCCCAAAATACCCGACCAACATGAGCCCTCCCAAGTGACACTGAAGCCAATCCTAAGGCCTCTGTCAATGTTGTATCATTGAGGAATGGGAGGCCATTGGAAGAAGCGCAATCCGAGAAGAGAAAGCAGGTAACTTTTAATGAGGAACCAGCTATTATTGAGTCAACATCTGCAAGTCCAAAAAAGCCGGAAAAGCCAGTTGATGAGGTGGTGGCTGAGCAACCCCCACTAGTGGTTGCAAGGCCACCACCTCCGTTCCCTCAAAGGTTACAAAAGGTGAAAGATAATGCCGCATACAAAAAGTTCCTTGACCTCTCGAAACAGGTACAAATCAACATTCCACTGGTAGACATTCTGTAGGAGGTGCCCAAATATGCCAAATACATCAAGGTTTGTGGCCCATAAAAGAAGGCTGACTGAGTATGAGATCGTGGCACTCACTGAGGAGTGTAGCGCCAGAATTTAGAGCAAGCTACCTCAGAAGTTAAAGGATTCGGGTAGTTTTACTATCCAAATCTCAATTGGTAAGCATGCAGTTGGGCGAGCCTTGTGTGATCTTGGGGCAAGAATTAATATGATGCCACTATTTGTGTTCAGACAGTTGGGGTTGGGTGAGCCACGCCCAACAACAGTGATTTTACAGTTGGCTGACCGCTCTCTTGCACATCTTGAGGGAGTGATCGAAGATGTACTGGTGCAAGTGGGATCTTTCATATTCCCAGCTGATTTCATTATCCTAGATTATGAGCCTGATCAGGAAGTCCCATTTATTTTTGGGGCGTCCCTTCTTGGATACGGGCAGAGCTATCATCGATGTGTGTGAAGGAAAGATGACAATGTGGGTTGGTGATCGAGTGGAGGTATTTAATGTCTATAAATAACTCAAATTACCAGTCCACTATGAAGAGTTATCCATGATTACTGTGGTGGAAAGAAAGGATGCATCAGTGGTTCCCTACATGTGTCATGTGGACCCTCTTGAGAAAGTTTTGGTGGAAGGTGAAGAAGATAGTGGAGATGAAACAAGGGGAGAGATTGAGAATGCTATTAAAGTATCCTGGAGTTACATCCACGGGCTAGGGAAATTCGAGGAGTTGAACAAGACTGTCACTCTAACCCCTCCTAAGCCTTCTATTGAGGAAGCTCCAAAGCTGGAACTTAAACCTCTTCCAGCACATTTTTGCTATGCTTATTTGGGAAACTCTGAAACATTGCCCGTGATCATATCGTCCAGCCTGACCAAACCACAAGAAGAGAAATTGCTCAGACTACTTCGTGAGCACAAAAAGGCAATAGGGTGGGCCATTGCAGATATCAAGGGAATCAGTCCCTCGTTTTGTATGCACAAGATATTTATGGAGGAGGGACACCGCCCCAGTGTTGAGCATCAGAGGAGGTTAAATTCCATCATGAAAGAAGTGGTGAAGAAAGAAGTCATAAAATTGTTGGATGCAGGTACATCTTCCCTATTTCTAACAGCAGTTGGGTGAGCCTGGTTCAATGTGTGCCCAAAAAGGGAGGGATGACCGTGATTGAGAATGAGAAGAATGAGTTGATTCCTACCCGCACTGTTACGGGATGGAGAGTTTGCATTGACTATCGAAGGCTCAACAAGGCAACCTGCAAGGTCACTTCCCTCTCCCCTTCATTGACCAAATGTTGGACAAATTAGCTGGACATGAGTATTATTGTTTTCTTTATGGGTACTCCGGATATAATCAAATTGTCATATGCCTAGAGGATCAGGAGAAGACGACGTTCACTTGTCTGTATGGCACCTTCGCCTTCAAGCGAATGTTGTTCGGTCTTTGTAATGCACCAGCCACCTTCCGGAGATGCATGATTGCTATTTTCACTGATATGGTGGAAAGATTCGTGGAGGTGTTCATGGATGACTTCTCCGTCTTTGGGTCATCTTATGATAATTGTTTGACAAATTTGGGCATGGTGTTGTCCCGTTGTGAAGAAACAAATCTGGTCTTAAATTGGGAGAAGTGCCACTTCATGGTGCAGGAAGGCATCATTTTGGTCATAGAGTGTCAAAGAGTGGCATCGAAGTTGATAAGGAAAAGTTGGAGGCAGTTGAAAGACTACCTCCACCAATTTCTGTGAAGGGTGTCCGGAGTTTCTTGAGACACGCAGGATTCTACAGACGCTTTATTAAAGATTTTTCTAAAATTGCTACTCCTTTGTGCAGGTTGCTGGAAAAAGATGTCAAGTTCAATTTTGATGAAGCCTGCCTGAAGGCATTTGAGGAGCTTAAGAAGAAATTGGTGGCTGCCCCCATAATTATTGCACCTGATTGGTCTGAACCATTTGAACTCATGTGCGATGCAAGTGACCATGCAGTAGGTGAAGTGCTCGGCCAGAGGAGAGACAAGGTGTTTTACTCCATTTACTATGCGAGTAAGACCCTTGATGCTGCACAATAGAACTACACCACCACTGAAAAGGAGCTGCTAGCTGTGGTGTGGGCCTTTGAAAAATTTCGGGCGTACTTGGTGGGAACAAAAGTCATAGTCCACACAGATCATGCAGCGATCAGGTATCTATTTACGAAGAAGGAATCCAAAGCTAGATTGATGCGATGGGTGTTATTGTTGCAGGAATTTGATGTGGAGATACGAGACCGGAAAGGCACTGAAAACCAAGTAGCGGACCATCTGTCAAGGTTGGAAAATCATGACCATGTGGAGGAGGGTAGAGAAATCAAAGAAGTGTTTCCTGATGAGCAACTTTTTGCTATAATCCAAGACCATCCTCCATGGTATACTGACTTTGTGAATTATCTGGTGAGTGGGGTACTTCCCCCGGAAATGGAATCTGAGGCAAGGAAGGGGTTCTTACATGATGTGAAATCTTACTACTGGGATGAGCCATATTTATACAAAGAATGTGGTGACCAGTTGATGAGGAGATGTATTCCTGACAAAGAGGTGGAACACGTGTTGTATGATTGTCATGCCTCACCCTATGGAGGCCATCATGGTGGAGATAGAACAGCGGCGAAAGTGCTACAATCTGGGTTCTTTTGGTCGACTCTATTCAAGGACGCCCATGCGTTTGTTAAAAAGTGTGACCAGGGCCAGAGAACGGGAACGATCACGAGGAAGCACGAAATGCCCTTGAACAAGGAGGTAGAGATTTTTGATGTGTGGGGGATAGATTTTATGGGTCCATTCCCAACATCCAGAGGTAACAAATACATTCTACTGGCAGTTGACTACGTGTCGAAGTGGGTGGAGGCAATTGCATTGCCAACAAATGATGCCATGGTTGTAGCTGTGTTTGTGAAGAAGAACATATTCTCGAGATTTGGGACTCCACGTTCTTTGATTAGTGATGAAGGAACACATTTTTGCAATCGGTTGTTGAATAACCTTTTAGCTAAATACGGGGTCCGTCATCGAGTTGCGACTGCATATCACCCTCAAACAAGTGGAAAGCTGAGGTCTCCAACAGAGAAATAAAGCAAATATTGGAGAAAACGGTGAGTGTGAACAGGAAAGATTGGGCTGCAAAGCTAGATGATTCCTTATGGGCATATAAAACAGCTTACAAAACACCAATTGGGACGTCACCGTACACGTTGGTCTATGGGAAGGCGTATCACTTGCCCGTTGAACTCGAACATAAAGCATATTGGGCCATCAAAAATCTCAACATGAACCTTGAAGTCGCGGGTGAGAAAAGATTGCTGCAGTTGGATGAATTAGATAAGTTCAGGCTGCACTCGTATGAGATCGCTAAACTTTACAAAGAGAATACCAAGAGATGGCATGACAAGCACATTAAACCACGACAATTTGATCCAGGCCAACAGGTATTGTTATTCAGTTCTAGGTTGAGGTTGTTTCCTGAAAAGTTGATATCGAGATGGTCTGGCCCGTTTGAAGTAGTAAGAGTCACTCCTTATGGTGCGCTTGAGCTGCGAGCTATACATGGTGAAATAACATTTTTAGTGAATGGTCATAGAGTCAAGGACTATTGGGGTGGTGCCATGAATCGTGAGAAGACCAAGGTCGTGCTAGCTGATTAGTGGGGCGAGACTCTGCGTCGTGCCGCGATGTTAAATCAGGCGCTTCATGGGAGGCAACCCATTGATTGTTGTACTCGTCATGTTGCGACGTTAAATCAGGCGCTTCGTGGGAAGCAACCCATGGTAGTAGTATTTTCTTAACATGATATTTTATTTTAGTGTGCAGGACAATTGTGGAGAGTGCTGAGCAAAAGCCTGGGGCATAGAACAAATCTGGTAAGGTGAAAACGAGGTTAACACTAAGTAAATTGCATAACCAAGCTGAAAGGCCTCGGAAGACCGTCACCGCGGCGCGACCACGGCAAAATAAGCTCTCTGAACCGCAGTGAACCGCGGCGCGACCGCGGGAAAATAGGCTCGCTGAACCGCGGTGAACCCCGGCGCGACCGCGGGAAAATAGGCTCTCTGAACCGCGGTGAACCGTGGCGCGACCGCGGAAAAATAGCCTCTCTGTACCGCGGTAGACCGTGGCATGACCGCGGCAAAATAGGCTCTCTGAACCTCACCGCGGCGGGACCGCGGTGAGTCCTGTCACGCCCAGGTATGTTTTTTTTTTTAAAAATTTTCTTTTCCTTTTTACTTTGTTTTAATTTAAGAACCCCCCCCCCC
>ML249608.1:18416-31793 GCA_005239495.1 Nicotiana undulata | reverse complement strand
CCCACCCTACAGCAGACCCTCTCTCACTCCTTCCTCTCACTCCACCATTGTTAACCTCTTCAAGTAAGTTTTTCTTTTTCTCTTTTTCTTTTTTGTAATTTTTGCTTTTTAATTAATATTTTTTGTAGTAGATCTTGAATATTGTTGGATAATGGTTGTTCCCCACCGAGTTTGACTTGTTATATGGTGGGTGTGGCCACTTTGGGGTTAATTTGTGAAGTGTGGAGTGTGCTTAATAATGGTAATATCTTGTGTGGGTTGGGGTGGTCCATGAACCATGGGTGTTGAAGAATGTTTAATTTTACTCTATTTTGGGGGCCTATGTGGGTAGTTTGTATTGCTAATTGGGAGACATTACTGTTGTTGGGGGCCTGTGTGGGTCCGTATGTTGGAAGTTGAGGAGTTTGTGGGGCTTGTATCTATGTGTTGACAAGGTGGCCCACCTACTGTTGTACATTGGCCACTTTTGGCGAGTTTGATTTGGTTAGTGACCGACGGGTGGTGAAGTCTGAGTAATCACTCGACTGGCACATTTCTAGGACCACTCTAACGGTTGTCCCTCTTTGGTTGTAGGTATCATGGCCCCCGTAAACGCAGAAACACTGCTAGCACATCGGCACCAACCTGGGACGCCACCCGTTTTGAATCCCAAGAGGCCGAAGACCGGTTCAACGCTAAGGCTTCCAGGAATTGTGTCGTGGAAGTGCCAATAGACCGGGCAGCCCTGCAATCTGAAAACCCTGCCATGTATGAGGAGATTCGAAGGCGAGGGTTGGACTTCTTATTTGAGGAGCCAGAGACTGCAAACATAATGATGGTCCGGGAGTTCTATGCGAACTATTCGGAACATATGCTCCGATCACTCACGGTTCGGGGCAAAGTGGTGGATGCCTCCGTTGAGGCAATTCGAGGGGTCTACAGGATACCGCGGTTCACCGGTGAGGTCGATTATTACCGGGCCTAACAATCTTCGGCGGTCAATTGGAACATGCTGATTGAATCTATCTGTCTGGGTGGGCAGCCTACTTGGGTGAAGGAAAACATAACTCTCCATTCTAATTCATTCACCTGGGAGGCCAAGTGCTGGTTCACCGTGATTTGTAGCCATTTCTTGCCCTCCAGCAATACGACTGATGTGAATGGACCGCGGGCTGTGATGGTGTGGTGCTTCATCAATGGGATGGACTTTGATGTCGCCCAGGTGATTGGGGATGAAATGATAATCAGGTCACCATTACTGTCCAAAGGGTTCTACTTTCCCTCCTTGGTCACGAGGTCGTGCAGATTGGCGGATGTGCCCGAACAGCCCGGTGACGGGAAATTGCCGAAGAAGGCTGCCTTCAGAGCGGCAAAGATAAATGTGGGCAAAGACGTTGCAGTGCCCATAGATATTCATGATGATGATGCGGCCCCATCCCCTGCTGCATCACCACGGCGGTCCCATGCTGGGGCAGGACCCTCTAGGTCCCAGTCTGGCGCCGGTATGCCCACCATGGAGGAAGATATGGCTCTTTTGCGCACCTCCGTAGATAGCCTTCACGTCCGGTTGGATGCGATGTCCAAGCGGCAGGCTAATCGGAGAGCAAATTTATGGCGTGGTTTAGCGCCATTGGAAGGGCCTGCAATATGAACCCAGTCTCCATCTCTGACTCCAACTGAGCTCTAGGGAAGTTTCCTTACCCCCTTGTACTTTATTGTCATTTGTCATGAGGGCATGCCATATTCTTATGTGTGGGGTGGGAGACTTGTTTGTTGTTATTGTATAGTTGTATAGGTTAATTGAATTGTGTATATACTATTTTAGTTTTATTTTGTTTCATCGTCTTGGCCCGAAGATGGACACCTTTCAACGGGTCTCTTGAGGGCTTAAGTCGAATGCAAAAAAAAAAAAAAAAAAAAATTGTAGGAGACTCTTCCTGATGACGGACCACTTAGACAGTCTTCTTGAGGGAAGTAGTCTAAAGAAAAGACCAAAAAGATTTTTTTATTTTTCTTGTTAGGTAGTGTAGTAATTCCCCCTTGGTTTTTCTTTTGACCACGTTTCTTTTCCAAGGGTTTAGCTTGAACCGGGTTAGGTAGATTTCTTTGTAGTTGTTATTAGGACTCTCTTGGGCTAAAAGGGTAAAGGCAAGAATGCACCCCGGAGTGTACACACCTGAAAACAATCAAAACAAACCCAAGGGTGCGACGCTTAGACTCACTTGTAGACTCTTGTATTATGCCTTAAATTTGCACACTGTGTCTAACTTGAATACTCACTTGAGTGTGTTGATAAACCAATTCGGAATGGATTATGTGCCATGGGTGTGTGAGTGATTACATCCTATTCTATGTCTGCATATGATACCTAGAACTTGCCTTGTGTGTGTACGAAGCGAAATAGAAGTTTGTTTGGCCTTAGAAAGGATATAGGCACTTCTTTGTGAAGCCTAAATAAATATATATCCACATGTATATAATGTACCATAGTTAACCCCTTTGAGCTTAAAGCCTGTTTCTTTGATAACCATGTAACGACCCATATCCATGTGTTTGAATAGCTCGATTGTTTGAACCCTGTACTCTCTATGAGCACTTGAATTGTTAGAAAATATATAAAAGTCTAAGTGAGGGGTGGTGGAGTGGTCGGAGAGGGAAATCATGGAAATAGCATGAAAGGTGCAATAATATAAAAGAAGTGAAGCCACTTAAAAAAAAGAAAAAAGAAAAAGGACAATGAACACACTTAGTCCTTGATAGTGAGTGGCATGACAAAGGTAGTTGCACCTGATAAAAGTGGGGTGATTATGAACCAAAATGTGGAAAACAAGTGGCTGAGCAAGAAAATTGGGCTTAAAGTTGAAGTAAATGTATTAAAAGTGCTTAGGGAGGTTAGTCACTATACTTAAATGTATCCTACCCGTCCCTTAGCCTACATTACAACCAAATAAAGACCTATTGATCTTAGACTAAATGAACTCGATTAGTAGAGTATTACACTACGGGCAAGCCTATGGCGCTGTGACATGTGAATGTTCCTTGTTGAGAGTGAGTGAATTCTTTCCATCTAAGGTTCCTGTTATTTCTAATTTTATCATTGTGGAACTTCTCTCAATTGTGTGATGTGAGGGAATGTAATTCAGGAAGAAAAGGTAAGTTTTCACCTCTGTAAATAGTACCCTGAGAAAGCAAAAGTGTGGCATGGCATGTAGAGTCCTCTTTTGAGGTGTGGTGGTTGCACAACTTGGGGTGTTCCTGTAAAATGCTAGGTGTGGCACAAAAAGGGGTAATGCTTGAGAGGATTAGGCCTTAGAGTGTGGTTTAGCTGCTCGAGGACGAGCAAAGGTTTAAGTGTGGGGTGTTGATGATAGGTGAATTTAACTATAATTATGCCCCTAATGAACCACACTTTGTGTTGTTTTTAATGTAAATATTGATGACAAAATGCTCTGATTAGTGTCTTTTGTGCCTTGCAGGTTATATCTCACGAGGAGAGGACTTTGGAGCAATTTGGAGTCAACTATGGAAATTTGAGGCCAATCACATGATACCCATGACTTGCACTGAACATTAAGCGAGAAGAGAACTGAAGGCAGGCCACCGCGACCGCGGTGGAAGGAACTGAAGCCCGGAAAATTAGCCGACCGCGGTCCTGCTGCGACCACAGTGAATCGCTGGAACTTCAGGGACTAAAAGTGCAAACACGGGATTTTATTGCCCCAAACCCTATATAAGTGTTAGAATTCCGCCCAAGAGGGGGGAGACTAGTTTTTGAGCAGCAAATTAGAGAATACTTCATTGTGAGAAGAGATTGGAACAATTAGACCTTAAAATCTTCTTCTTTCATCTATTATTTTGAGTAGTATGATTTCTGTTGGGCTTTTGTCATATTTGAGCATGAGTGGCTAAACACCCATTGTTCTGGGGTTGTGATTTGCCATGAATATTGTGTTTCGACATTAACTTGACCTTGATTATAATTCTCAATATATGGTTGTTTCTTCAATTCTGTATTTAATTGCTTAATTGTTTGGCCAGCAGTTAGGTTCTATATACTATCTATGCTATGCTTGGGAAAGCCGTGTGTAGATTAGAGAAGAGTTGAAGAGAGCGCGATCTTAACCCTCAAGGGGAGCGGATTTGTGGCTAAGGATAGGAATATACCTAGTCACCGTGCTTAATTAGATATCGTAATCTTAATGCATTCTGATAGATTAATTGCATAGGAATATAGGCATTAATCTATTGAGAACAGATGAGTAGTGCTTCAGGAGAAGGCTATGATAATAATTATCGATTAATTAGCAACCATGAGTGAGTTATATGAAAGGGAGAATTAATTAGAATACAATACGAATGGTCAAAAAATCACAACCCTGGAATATTTGTCTCTATTGAATACATATCAATATTTTCGTTCCTTGATAATTAGTAAATTCCTAGAATTGTAGTTTCGTTACACTATTGGATCTTATTTTGGCTTGGTTGAATAACAATTATAGTGAAGTAGTGAGTAGTTTATACAAGTCTCTGTGGGTTCGACAATCCGATTTATCATTATATTACTTGTACGACCACGTATACTAGCGTGTGTGTTTGGGAGCAACAGTCCCTCTGCTCACAGCCTTTATGGAAGGGCTTTCCTCCCCCTCCTCCTCGAGAATAACACAACAGTCCATGTCATCATCCTCTAGGAACAAGTTCCTCAATGGGGCGAGTGTTTCTTCTTCGTCTGACCCATAAATAACGTCGGCATGCTGGAAGATCTGCTCCAGATGCGGTATCGGCTGCTCTAATGGGTAGTAAGGGCCGTGCCAATGTGGCGACCAGTCATTGTACTCTTTCCAAGTATAGTCGTATCCTAGACCGAAAGTGGTGCCATGGATTTTGATCTTGATAGGCTTGGAAATTCCTTGAAGGTTCTTGCCGAGCCCTTTGCCAGACTCGTACCCATTCCAATTTAGTATACTCTCAATTTTTGTATCCCACCGTTTGTCCTTGTTGACGGCATTGACCCATTCAATGCGGTGGTAAGTTTCTCCACCCAACTTTCTTCTTCCTCCGATCACCGGAATAGTCTAGCGATTGTAAATAGGGTTGCTACCGTCACCATGAATAATCACCTCTTGGTAGTTCCACTCGAACTTCACTGCCTGATGTAATGTTGAGGCTATGGCCCCAGCAGCATGGATCCATGGTCGTCCCAATAACAGATTGTAGGACGATGGCACATCTATCACTTGGAAGTCTACCTCGAACCATGTTGGTCCCATTTGCAGGCATAAGCTTATCTCACCAATGGTGGACCTTTGAGATCCATCGAAAGCTTTCACATTGATCGCTCCATCATTTATCTCATGTAGCCCTTTACCCAATTTCTTGAGTGTTATCAACGGGCAAATGTTAAGACTGGATCCTCCATCGATCAAGATTCTGGTGATGAAATAATCTTCGCATTGCACAGTGATGTGCAGTGCTTTGTTATGGCCCAATCCTTCAAGTGGTAACTCGTCCTCATGGAGAGTGATCTTGTGACTTTCCAACACCTGGACCACCATATTGGACATTTCCTCACTAGTGATGTTGTTTGGTACATACGCTTCACTCAACACATTCAACAGAGCACTTCGGTGCGTCTCAGAATTTTGCAGCAAAGAGAGGATGGATATTTGTGCTGGCGTCTTGTTCAGCTGGTCGATGACCAAATACTCCTTAGCCTGTATTTTCCTCCAAAGGTCATCTGGACCTGTCTCAATAAGGGGAGGCCGATTGGCTGCCTGCTTGCTTGATTCGGCCAAATGCTCAGGGGTATAGACCCTAACAGTTCTCGTCATACTTTGTGCTGCGACAGCTTCCTCAGTTTTGACATTGCCTTTCCTTCTCACCTTAGTTGTATAGTCCCACGGGATAGCGTTTGTATAGAAGGGTGGCGTGGTCGACATCGATTGGTGCGACTATCCTTACTTCAAATGGAACACGTGCCTTGGGTGGCAAGATTGCAACCTCAAATGGTGCGGGTACATTTGCCGAAGACACGAACTCAACTTCAATCGGTATCGGTGTCTTCGCGGGTGGTGCTGCTTCAAACTCAAGAGGTATGGACATATTTACCTCAGCATTCTCAGACGGTTGAATCTGGACTATGATCGGGTTGAGAGTGACTGCTGGTCTCTTTTGATCATCGCCTTTTGCGATCAACCCGATTGATCCCTTGGGGTCCCAATCATCTTCTATTTCAATCATATGGACACCTCCACCCTTATGGTGTGGCAGAGGATTGTTGCGGACGTTCGGAGCGAGATCCTTTGCCACAATGATTTTGTTATCAATCAGGGACTGTATCATGTCTATCAAAGAGCGGCATTCATCGATAGTGTGCCCTTTCATGCCGGACTGGTATGCATAAGATTTGTTTGGGTTAACCCACTGAGAAGGGTTCTAAGGGGTGGCAGAAGAGATAGGGGTGACGTAACCGCCAGCTTTGAGTTTCTTATACAACTGGTCAACGGGTTCAGCTATGGCAATGTAATGTTTTGGAGGTCTGCAATCAAAATTAGGTCGAGGTCTAGGGAAGTTTTGACGGGTAGGGGGTGATTGGTAATAAGATGGCTGAGAATTGTAAGTATGGTAAACAAGAGTGAGTTGTGAGTATCTGGGTGAAGTAGGTTGATACGTGGGTGGTGGATATTGGTAAGTGGGTGGTGGAGATTGGTAAGTGGGTGGAGGAGCTTGGTATGAAGGTGAGGGTGCTTGGTAATTCGGGGTTGGCTGGTATGTAAGTAGAGGTGTTGGATAAATTTGGTATTTGAGTGGGGATTTGGCTCTTTGTGCAACCATTACAGCTCCCACGTCCCTTGTTTTAGACACACCACCAGACTGTAAAAGCCTTGTTTGTAGCTTGCAAGGCTTCAAAATTTGTGACCATACTTCTCTTAATACCTTTTTCGATCCCCTCTCCTAATTTGATAATGTCGGAGAACTTGTGATTCTCAATCATAATCAACCGTTCATAGTACTGCGGGTCCTGGGCCCAGACAAAGAACTTGTTCATCTGCTCCTCTTATAAAGCAGGTCTGACTTAGCAGCTTTGGACCTCCAGCGAGTAGCATACTCGCAAAATGTCTCTATGGGTTTCTTCTTCAAATTTTGGATATATAACACATCTAGTGCATTCTCTGTGTTGAATCTAAATTTGTCCATAAAGTCAGATGTCATGCTTGCCCAGTTTGACCATCTTGGGATCTTGGCTGATGTACCAAGTCAATGCATCTCCCTTCAAACTCCTCATGAACAGCTTCATACGGATCCTTTCATCCTTTCCCACGCCAACCAGCTTGTCACAATAGGTCCTTAGATGGACCATCGGATCACCAGTACCGTCAAACATATTGAACTTTGGAGGTTTGTACCCCTCGGGCAGTTCGACATCAGGTTGTATGCAAAGGTCTTCATAATTCAGCCCTTCGACTCCCTTGATCCCCTCGACACCTTGAACCTGACTGGTCAGTTTCCTAAGTTCCTCGGCCAAGTTCTTGATAAGCAGGTCCTTTTCATCAGACTCGGACGTGTGTGGGATAGGCGGGGTGGAGTGTGGCATGGTCTCCACATAGATGGGATTGTTATAGGCGTGGAAATGGTCCTTTGTGGGGTTCTGAGGTTCTGGGATAAGTAATGGAGTGTTGTTTGAATTGTGGCAAGTATTGCATTGTGTCGGGAGAGTTTGGTTCTTTGGAGGAGTGGTGTGATGGTGAGGTGCGGGATATTTTTTTGTCTTGGGATATTTTGTGGAGGTGTAGGGTTTTGAGCGTTTGGGAAATTGACGTCTGGGATGTTGAGGGAAAATGACAGGTTGGCCAGATTTCGAACCTGATCGAGCTCTTCTTGAAATTTCAGCAGGTTCTGTTCCAGTGGTGACATGTTCTCATTTAGGACCTGAATACCTCGTCCATCAGTGGCCTCTACCCGTTCAACAATATTCTCTTTCCTGGCGCCGCTGGATTCTTCCATCTTACTCTTTTCTTTGTTCTTTCCTTTATGAGGGCTGGGAGGAGGAGTAAGTGGAGGGCCCTTGGATATTGTGAGATAAGCTGATGATGCCAGAGTGCACGAACTAACCTTTGGGGAGGGGAACAATAAGGAAAATAAAAATAAAAACAAAAGGTAACCAAGTCCGTGAGGATTATGAAAAATATTACAGTATTTAAACATATAGTGCGGGAATGTAAAGCGTGTCCTAATTTGGGAACCTCTTTGTGCCCGAGGTAGGCCTAGCGACAAGTTGATTTGGAGACTTAGGATGCTAAATGCTTCATTTTATTGATAAGAAAATAGACAAATCCCAAAACGACACTAAACAAAAAATAAAAGTCACTAATGGCCATTGGCCTTCTTAAATTGACAGAGAAAAAATAAAGACATTCCTATCTATTTGGTCCCAGAAGGACCTTCCCCAGACTCGACATTCCTGCTTCCCTCGAACAGCTTTCCCAGCTCGCGAAGTCCCAGCAACAGGTATGTTCTGGATAGATATCCTCTTTCAGTTCCCTCAGCCCTTTGGAAGTTTTCGACCCTTTTGATGAATTTCTCCTCCAACTCGACTATACCTCGTTCTAAGTATCCCATCCTCTTGTTGGTGTTGATAGCCATGTCTTTCCACTTCTCGATCATCTTCTTGTTAGATTCATGTATTTCGTGGTGCTCACCCTCGGACTCACGAATCCTTTTGCGTAGCTAGTTGAACTTGACTTGCGCTTCATCCCTTTCATCTATAACTGTGTGACTTCAGATGTACCTTGGCTTGCTCTGATTACCTCGATTATCTTCTAATCAACCGGGATAGAAAGGGGTACAAGCGACATGATACCTATGTGGATCGATGGTGTCCTTCTCAAGTATAATCTTGTAGTGCCACAGATGTTGAGCTTGGCACTTGTGAGGACTGTCATCATTTTGGAAGTCTGCTCGAAAATGGCTCGTTTTGTCGACCCTGGGTATGACTTGCTTCCTACCCGCTTGCCTCATAACTCGAAGAGGGAAGTAAGGGTATGTCCCCTTTAAACCAATCAATATCAGAAACAGTGCATCTCAGGATCAGATGATGAACTCATTAGCGGAGTCACCATGCTGTCGCGCCCCCTTTTTCCTCGCGGAGATCGGGTTCGGAACATTTTGGGTTGAGACAACTCTTTCCTTTTAGGAAGGGGTTTGAATTTTTTTAGAGTCGTCACCTAACGATTTTAAAGGTGCGTTAGGGCACCTAAGGGGTTCATTTACAACTACGTTGTTAACCAGAGATAGGGTAAGGGCTTGAAATTATCCCAAGGGGAAGGTGTTAGGCACCTCTCAGGATCCACAAGTGTGGTTCCCGGCCAAATAGCTTTTGTGAATTTGTACGATTTAGCAAACAAACAAATAAAGGCTCAAATAAGAGGGGGTTTAAGTCCTTAAGCATACAAGGTATTTGAAAACAGTTATAGAAAGGCTAAGTTTTGAAAAGAGTTACAATCTAAACATTTAGAGTAAAGGATATCCTCGGTTTGTAATAATATGGATCACATCAATGCAATACCCGGTATGACACTCCTCAAAGAGGGGCTACACGTGGTATTAGCGCATCGGTCATCATATACATATTCTACCCTTTCCCACCCCGTGAAGGTAACTAAAGCGCGTGTTGGTCACGAACTCTATTGTTTGCTGTTACCCGTCCCTTCCTATCAGTCCCGGAGGAGGTTAGGACTACTATCCTAAAAGGGAGGTACTAGGCAGACCCTCAGGTTTGAAAGGTAAAATTCTAAGGCAACAACTAAAGAACACATAGGACTGTAGTAAATGGGAACACATAGGAGCATGTAAGAGGCTCAAATTTACCTCCGCAGATAATGCACATGACAGCATGGCTCAAACACAAATAAGGACAGGATTTGGATTCAGAAACCTAAGATATGGTGTCTAAGTGAGTTTAGAATATAAACAGATATGTAGACTTGTCTTATTACTTCGAAAAGGGGTCCTAATCAATTTGCCTACTGTTTTTAGCATGCTGGTAGTTAAACATGATCACAAAGACAGATCTAGTTTTTATGTTCTTGTAATTTATTACCTAAGGCTTTCCCAGGTGTAAAATAACATGCAACAGTTGTGCAGGTTTGTTAAGGATTCCAGATTACTAATCCTAATAGCATGTGATTCTAAATGTGCGCAAAGGACTGATTGTTTATTTAGAACATGGGACTATTTCAGACGTGTGTTTAAGCTATGTATGATCCTATGAACATGATATCTAATATGCGTAGACAGAGATGCAGAAGGATTATATGAAAAATTCCTAGACAGGATCTTCTAAGTGCATAAAATCACAATATTTAGAACATACTTTTAGAAGATGCAGCAAGTATGAGAATGACTGATTTATTAGCGGATTGTTACCCTAAGCAGGATTTCTAGGTGTACTACAGGATTACTACATTATTGCACAGCTTCAGTAACAACATAAGTGGCATGTTTTAATACTTGTTTACCTATAACATGATCTCTACATATATAGCATGGTAAAGCATGATTGCAGATTTGTTAACACATTCGTTTTAAGGCAGGATTTAAATTACGTTTTCAGAATCACATGATAGCAGTTTTTCATTGTTATTACTGACCCTATGAACATGATTTTCTAAGTGGGGATGATATGCTGAAAGAAAAGCAGATGTATCAACATAAGTGACAAAATGTATGGCATGCTTGATACCTAAACATGGTTACTAGTGCGCACATAGGAAAAATAAACCTAGAGAAACATGATATCTACCCAGACTTATACTATAGCATGCATACCCCACCCAATTTCACTATCCAGCCCCAGAATAGTATTTACAAATTATTACAAGCCTTTGAATATGAATTACATAATTAAAATAGGAAAAGAAGAAGTTAACTATAGGGAGCCTTCCATAGTAGGCCCAAGTATCCAGGTCCTCAATGCCATGTACTGTTGTTTCATAACCTTTCATAATTCGGGTGTGTCAGAGTTCCCTAAGGATCTCGGAGGATCCCGGGCAGTGCTCACACACAGATTTCATAGCCAAAGATGGAGTAAGTGCAGCGTGGAAGAGCCAACTCTTGTGTGTCAAAGTTCAGAGGGAGGTCAACGGTGCTTAACCAATGCTCACAGAAAAGGGGCAGGATCTAGGCTTCTAAGAGTATATGTGAGAGTGCTTGACATAGTTTACAAAAATAGAGTTGAAAATAGTTTTCTGAAAACAGATTGTAAAAGAAACAGATTTAGAAAGAGCTTGCCTTAGTGAAAATAGTTTGAAAGAAAGGGAGTAGGATAGTCAGCAACTCAGAATCAAGACAGCATACATAGTGCAGGGAGACAAACACAAACAGGGAATGGGGGACTGGGGACAAGTAGGTCACATATGAAGATAGATTTGCATAAAAGTTAACCCTAGAGAAATACTAAGGCATTTCAGAACTTTAACTACCACAGAACAGTTTTCATGAAGATGTTTAGGCCGGAGACTTAACAGAATTAAATTGAGGGATACCAAAGAGGAAGTACATGACAAATAGAGTTACACATAGGGCCAGGGGAAGGCTTTATGAGTACATCATATGTTCAGAATCACATATAACTAAGTGACACAAACACATGCTTATATGTGTTGGGGATCATGGGTAAGGCAGGGTCCTAGTAAACATGTAAGAAGGCAGTAAAAACATGCTGAAACTAAAGGGAAAAAAGTAATCACATTGGTAAACTAGTAAATAGGCATGCTAATTGCAAGGTAAACAACAGAACCATAAGTAGAAACATATTATGAACAGGATGAATCGAAGTGCTGAAAGAAGCATATTGTTTTTGAAACTCGAATTGTAACTAAGTCATACCAGTATAGGAGAGACAGTAATACCAAAGCAGAAGTGAGAGAGGCCCAATAATTAGCCTTGGCTTGTAGCTGGCTAATTCAAACCAGTAACAAGTAGCAAAGAAAAGAGAGAGAGAGAGAGAGAGAGAGAGAGAGAGCAAGTTTAGTTGTGAGAGAGAGTTTTGAACAGTGGCCGTTGCTAATGAAAGAATATGAGTACTTATAGTTTTGAAAATAAGCTGAAAGTATGGTAATAGGTAAAAGTCTAGCATAAAAATAGAAATAATCACAAATCAGAATCCAATCAATGTAAGTACTCCCTTTAATTAGGGAGTCATAGTTCAAACGGATACAATAGTGATAAATAAGGATAGAGAATCGATTGAGGAACTGATTTTACCATGTAAGAGATAGTAAAAGTATATGGCATGTAATTAGGGCTAAATACAGAATATACAAATAAGGAAAGTGTATCAAAGTAATTGACATCACGTTTATACATAAAACAAGGCAGGATATCATTTAATTATGGCAATCAATCAAGAAAATCTCGGGTAGGATTCAAATCACAGGGAGCCAACATCAATTAAGGAAAATGTCACAAAGGTAAGGAATCAATCGAAATCAGGCAATCAAATATCATTTGAAGGAGAGATATCACAGTAAAAATCAATAAAAATTGATAGAGCACTGGAGTAACACATATTAAGCAAGAATCAGAAAACCCTAGTCATGAAATTAGGGGTTCGTAGCAAATAATTAAAGGAACAGTAGACATTTGGGCATAAGTGACAGAGAATCAGAGACCCTAACAACGATTAGAGCAAGAAATCACAAGGACACATAGAACATGCATGAAAGTGCAGTAGCTATGCTAGAACAAGCAACAACATCACAAAACAGACTCGAACTCTCAAATCGAACCCAGGAGTATTAGGGTTTTTAACAAAATGAATCGAACAAAATAGGAAGAACTCAGGTGATGTTTAAACATGATAAAATCGTAAAATAACACTGAGAAATTAGAAAGGAACCGTTTTGTAAAAAGGTTTTGAAACCCTAGTTTTGAAAGTGAAGAAATCTTTTAAGAACAACAAGATTTCCTTGAAGAAAAACATGTAAAACCCATAATATTCATAGGTCTATTACAGATATAAAGAGATCAGAAGGTTCGAGGTTAGGGTTTCTAGAAGAACCCCGAAAAAGGGAAGACAACTTAGAGATATTACCGGTCTTTGGCCGAAAAGGGTAGCTCTTACTCGACCAGCCATAGATGGCCGAAAAAAGTGGCATGAGACTGGAGAGATGAGTGGAACCTCCTCTGGTTCACCTGAGAGCCTTGAACGGTGACACAAGTATAAAGGACTGAGCTACAAGGCTGGTAGGAGGTGAGACCTCCATGGTTTCTAGCGAGGGAGTGGCCGGAGAGATGAGCGGACCTCATCAGAGGTGAGGAGACGAGAAGTCTCTAGAGAGAACTAGAGAGATAGAGAAAGAGTGTGAGAAGAGGAAAAATGAGAGACGGGGGGGG
>ML249608.1:0-18379 GCA_005239495.1 Nicotiana undulata | reverse complement strand
GTAGAAATTCAGGTTTGGGCTGGGTAATTGGGTTTAATTTAGGCTACAATTGAAATTAAAAAATGGCTATTAGTTAAATACCCTTTAAAATAGATAAATAATTAATAAAAATAGCTAGTAAAAAATGAAATAAATGCCAAATAAATGAGATTAAGGTAATTAGCTAATATTAAAAAAAAGACTAGTTATTGGTTTAAATGATGTAAAACGTATAATTAGGCTATAATTGTAAAATTATTGTAGTTATAGCTAAACAATGTCAAATTGGCTAATTTATGAAATAATTAAATCCTAATAGGATTTAAAAATGATATATTGAGCTGGGAAACATTTTAAAATTATTTTTAATACAATTTATGCATAATTATTGAATAAAAATACTGAATAAATTGGAAAGGAAATTAAGAAAAATATGGAAAAAGGCCAGTTATCATGAAAAGTGATTTTGAAAGCATATATGAAATTTTTTAAAATATTTTGGAAAAATTGGGTATCAACAATGCTTTCCTAATCTAAGATAAACAATTTAACACATTGAAGGAATGTAAAAGGAGAAAAATAATTTATAATTTTCGAAGGAAAAATGGGATTTTTGCAAGAATGGCCCATGTACGTACTCGTCACCTCACGTACACAGCACCCACACAACAATTTATGTCAAAAAAAACCTAAGGGGAAGTCCCCAACACAGAGTTAGGCAAGCCACTTACCTCGACTGCTCCAATCAACTCGAAATCACGTTCTTGCCACGAGTACCCAACTCCAAATGGCCCAAATCTATTCAGTTCAATTGCATAATGTAAATATAATTTCAAGTAGTTAATCTAACTAATTAATTCGAATCTAATACGCGAAATTAGGAAAGTCGCCCCAAAAAGTCCCCCGAGCCCACGTCTCGGAATCGGCTAAAAATTATAAATTCCGAACACTCATTCGCTCACGAGTCTAACCATACCAAATTTACTCGAATCCGATACAAAAATATCGATCAAAACCCAAAAATTCGGCCTAGGAACTTTTCTCAATTTTCCCAATTTTCACCCATATTTCGAAATTAAATGATAAAATTAAGCAAAGATTAGCGGGAATTAATCAAAATCGAGTAAGAATCACTTACCCCAAACACCCAAGTGAAAATCTCTCCAAGAATCGTCAATCCCCGATTCCCAAGTTCAAATTATGAAAAATGGCTCAAACCTTCGATTTTGGGTCTTTTAATTCTACCGAGATGTGGCTTAATCGCGATTGCGGAAGTACACACGCGATCACGAAGAACAACTTCACTGCTTTGAATTTCTACTCTATGCGATCGCGACACATCCCATGCGATCGCGAAGCATTAGCTCCCCTAACTTACGCGACCGCGTTTGATCCCACGCGTTCGCGAAAGGTTAAAACCCCAACTTCCCTTTCCGCCTTATTCTTCTACGCGAACGCGGCGTGGCCCACGCATTTGTGATTCACATCCTACCTAACCTACGTGATTGCGTCCCTTACTCTGTGATCGCGATGCATTAACCCAGATGGACTCCCATTTATTCTACGCGATCTCGATCCTCCTCCCACAATCATGATGAAGAACGCACCAGCTGCAGAACACCAGCAAACAAGCCAACTCCTTAAGTCCAAAAATGACCCGTTGAGCATCCGAAACATACCCAAGGCCCCCGAGACCTCAACCAAATGTACCAACCAATCTTAATACCTAATTTGTACTTAGTCGAGCCTTCAAACCACCTCACATAACACCAAAAACAAGAATTACACATGAATTCAAGCCTAAGAATTTAACATTTTTCCAAAATCCACAAACGATGCCGAAACACATCAAAAATAGTCCGAATGACCTCAAATTTGACACGCAGGTCACAAATGACACTACGAACCTACAGCCACTTCCGGAATTCCATTTCAAGCTCGATATCAAAATTTCACCTACCGGCCAAAATCTCCAAAATTCTAACGTTTGCCAATTAAAACCTATATCTACTACAGACCTCGAAAACACATTACGGTTGCGCTCCTAACCCCAAAATCACTCAATGGAGCTAACGGAGTCGACGAAATTCCATTCTGGATCCATTTTCATACAGTTCCGACTACGGTCCGATTTCTAAGGCTTAAACTCATATTTAGGGACTATGTGTCCCAAAACTCTCCGAATTCCATAACTAATCACTCCGGCAAGTCCCAAAAGAATAAACAAGCGTGGGAAAATCAATTATTAGAAGATAGGTATGCTAACCCTCAAAACAACCGACTGGATCGTTATATAAACCAATCTAGATGGAATGGAAGATATCTTTAGAGGTCATCCATTTGCCTACCCCCTGTCTTTAGGAACCCTGAAGCGGACTGTTAAACCTTACATTTAGTGAGAAGAAGAGTGTTAGTCTATGTGTAGATATCCACTAAGTGTATGTATGATTAAGAACATGATTAAAAATAATGATAAACCTACCAGTGAGATTAGTGAAGATAATACACATGAATATCTCTTATGAACTGCATGCCTTAACTATTCTGGATCCTTGTATTAGCATGTTGGTGTCTCTCATTGCTTGCTAGAACCTATATCTGATTATGTTGAGTACTCTCAAGCCTGATAAAGTATATGACATTGTATTATATGCTTGTGTACAAACTATCATCTGTTTGATAATGTTATAGTGTTCTTAACAGTCATTTGCAAGAAATGTAGATCTCTTTATGTGTTGACATCAGTGTTGTATTGGAGTTCACATTTGGTGTCTCATTAACACTTAAACATATAGGGAAGAGTAGGTGTGAGTATTTAGGGGTATCTGATAGTAGAGTTTAGTTCTTGGTTGAGGTACTCTCCCTGACACAAACACTGCTCGGGGTCCTTGAGACCCTTGTGAACTTTGAAGTGCCAGGAATCCAAAGGTATCATGGCCATTAACGGAATTTTCCCTCAAGCCCTAATTTTATTGATATTTTCCAATATCTCTATGTTTAGTGTTAAATGGAAATAAAGGTTTCACTATACATTACTTTACTCTGTGTGACCTCACATTAATTTGCACCTCCTAACCATTGAAAATTGTTATAATTTTATTCTTGAGTTAATATTGATATTATTTGCGTTTAAATGTTGAATTGTGATGTATATCTAGTGATCTTCTCCTCTCTTTTTTTTTTTGCATAAATCCGAGTTGGGCCTGCCGAGTTCTCAAGTAACTCAGGCCCAAACTCTTAGCCCGAACTTGGAGTCACCTAAAGCTGTAGTTGCTATTCAATGTTGTTGGGCCTAACATTCTTCAGGCCCAAAACCTCAAGTCCAGTTCCCTTTCCTTTATTGCATTTAAATACTTTGTTGTTGCCTTGTGTGTATAATATTTAGTGAGTGCTTTTCGTCTATTATCTTTGAATTACTTTGGGAAACCTAGGCAAGCTAAAACCATAGGTAAAATTAAAAGGAATTGCTATTTCTTACCTTAGTTAAACAGTTTAACATATTCAATTGCTTCTGCTATATAGTTTTACTTTCACTTATACTAACCTTTTTCGTGAAAATCTTTGAAGATCAAGGCAGATTTGAAAAGCAAGCGACTTCCCTTCTTTATAAACCCGAATCGAGAAAATGATTTCCAAGACATGTCTTCCAAAACGAAAATGAAACACGGTAACAGTCAAGGATACTTCAAACGATTTTCTTCTAAAACTTGGGTACAAGATTTGAAATTGGTCTTAAGGTATATCTAAAACTTACTTCTTCAAATAGCCATATTTTACTAAAATTAAACATACAACCATTTTACTTTAAGGGAAGAGTATTTTAAAACCAAGCCATGTTTACAAGTTTACAACAAAAACATTATATATACATTTCCGAAACTATTTCAATTATGTTTACATTTTTAAAAAGACTTTCACAAGTAAACCTATATTCTCTTTTCAAAGCACATATCTATTTTTTCTTTCAAACTGATGAGTTTAAAACAAGACATAGGGTAAGCTATACATTTTTAATCACTAACCAAGTAGGCCAAGGGTCCGGGCCCAGGGTGGTTCTAATCACGCCTTCAGGGGAAACCTTGAGGTAGGCCATTAAGATTGTTCCGTTAAATAACAATGAAGCCGAGCATGAGGCTTTGATTGCAGGACTTGAATTGGCCTGGGGACTTGGTTCCGAGGTCATAGAGATCAAATATGATTCCCAGATGGTAGTGAATTAGGTGTACGGGATTTTTTATACAAAGGAGAAACGCATGCTACAGTATGTGAATAAGGTTCAGGCATTTCTTACACGATTCAGGGAATGGTCGATCATACACATTCCGAGAGAAGAGAACATGGAAGCAGACACATTAGCTAACATGGGGCCGTCTATGGAGATGAAACGATCTGACTCCGGTACTGTCGTTCAACTCATGCATTCGATACTAGATGTGGATGGATATTGTGAAGTGAATACAACCAACCTTGTGTAGGATTGTAGGAATGACTTCGTTGAATATCTTTCGGAATGGAAAGTTGCCCAAAGACACGAAGGCGTCCCGGGCACTGCGCACCAAAGCGGCTCATTACTGCCTCATGGACGAGCGATTATATAGGAGGCGGACTACGAGATGAGAGATATCCAATAAGGGATTTTTGGGAACCATTCTAGCATAGATTTGTTGGTACTAAAGTTAATTATGGCAGGATACTATTGGCCTTGGATGGAACAAGACGCAAAGGCGTTCATTCATAAATGCGACAAATGCCAATGCTATGCACAATTGGTGCACCAACCGACAGAACTATTGCGTTCGGTGTTGTCCCCATGTCCATTCATTTATATGGGGGATAAATCTAGTTGTCCCACTGCCGTCGGGTCCTGGAAAAGTAATAGACTACTTCACTAAATGGGTTGAAATAGGTCCTTACCAAAAGATTGGTGAGCACAAAGTGGTCGACTTCCTACGGGACCAAATTTTTAGTGTAGACACCATGACTTCCAAAATCTTGTTAGGAAAAATTGGAATGGGATAGACTACTGTAGTTCCAGTAAAAATCATGGATAACATTAAACCCTGGAAAGATAATACTCTAGGAGATACTTTTGGGATGAAATAGAAAATTCTAGCAAAGCTCCAAGGGATTCAAAACTCTAGAAATTACCCACACAGTGACTTTCTTCATACATCCGAGGATAGCCTAAAAACATATTACAATGACATACTCAAAATTGAAGAGGATTACTGAAAATGAGGTCCAAGATAATGTGGCTTAATGGGGGAGATGTCAATACAAGATTCTTCCACAAACCAGCATCAAATAGGAGAAGGAGAAACAAAATCACCTATTTTATGGACGATGCTGGAAAATGGATTAATGATCAAAACTTGAACATGCCACACGCTTGTAGTTATTTTAATAGTATATTTACCACCTTTCACTTTCTACGAATTGGAATAGCATAGAAACAAGCCCTCCCAATCACTATAGATTAGATCTAACTAAGTTAGACAATCCGCTACTAGATAGTTAAATCATGAGGGCAGTTTTTTCTTTTAAACCTTTCAAAACACTAGGGTCGGATGACCTTCACCCTTTTTTCTTCCAAAAGTATTGAAATATTATAGGGCAATCTGTCAAAAACCTTTGTTATAATATTTTTAACAATCAAGAAATCCCAAAAGACATGAGAAAAACATATCTTTGCCTTGTTCCAAAAATTCCAATGCTAATAATATCATAACTTTAGGCTCATTGGACTTTGAAATACAATCTACAAAACAATTACAAAATTCCTTGCAAATCGTCTCAAAACCTTCCTAGAACAAATTACTAGTCCATTCCAAACTAGTTTCATAAAGCATAGAAGAGTCTCAGATAATGCAATCATTATCCAGGAGTTAGTTTCCAATTTAAAGAGATTGAAACGAAAGCAGGGTCATTTGATCTTAAAAATTGATCTTGAAAAGGCTTTTGATCGTTTGGAATGGTCTTTCATCTATCGCACTCTTAGATACTTTAATTCCCCCCCTAAATTCTCCAAACTCTTACTGAATTGTATCACAACCAGCTCTATAATTGTCTTAATGAATGGTACAATCACAAATTTCTTTGAACAAAGCCGAGGGATTAGGCAATGTGACCCTATATCACATATATATTTATCTTTTGTATAGATATGTTGTCTAGATATATTAATCACCAAGTAGATATTTACAATTGGGACCCTATTGCTGCAGTAAGGAAAAGCCCTCATTTTTCACACTTGCTTTTCGCATCTGACCTTACATTAATGGTAAAAGCAAACAACAAATTGTGTCAAACCATTAAAGCGGGTCTAGATTATTTTTGTAGCCTATCAAAATAATGTATAAACATTACAAAATCAAAAATCATCTCCGCAAACAACTGCTCGCCAAATACGATTAAGGATATTATCAACAACTTAGGAGTTAAGAAGAGTGAATCATTTGGTACCTATTTATGATTCCCAATCCTAAATAACAACCCAAGACCTGCTGACTACCACTTCATAATTGATAAAATGAGGGCAAAACTGGCATCCTGGAAAACTAGGCTTGTTAACATTGCGGGAAGAACCACACTAGCCCAATCTTGCCTGAATTCAATCCCAAACCACTATATGAAATATACCATTCTTCCAAAAAAAAAAAAGTTGAAAGATATTGATAAAATCCAAAGGGACTTTATATGGGGCACTACTACAGAAAAGAAAAAACTTTTTATAACCAAATGGTCTACTGTCTGCCAAAAAAAAGTCCAATGAGGGCTTAGGCATTCGTAATGCTAGTGCAAAAAATATTTTCCTCTTAACTGGCCTAGCATGGAGACTTCTCAGAAATGCAACAACCCCATCGACAAAGCTTATTATCACCTCATATGGCACTAGTAAAGCCAAGAATACACATTCTTGTATTCGGAAAAGTATTCTAAAGGGATTGGAGATTTTCTCAAAAGGTATTACTTGGCCACCTCACTATCAAACCAACATGAATATTTGGCAAACCAATTGGATACCCAATTCAGAAATCCTTAGAAGCTCTATTGAGGGCCCTCTCTCGGTTATCGATCATTTTTTAAAAATTAGGGATATCTATAATAACCATAAATGGAATTTCACGAAATTCTCTGAAAATCTCCCGAATGATATCAAAGAAAATATTTCTAAAGTCAGAATACGTACTAAGGGATCAATTTGTGAAACTTCTATATGGTCCCTCTACACAAAGGGCATTTTTACAACAAAATCTTGCTACAATCTTATTGAACCACCGTTAACACAACAAATGGAGTTTGATTGGTTTTGGAAATTAACTAGCCCTAACAACATTAAATTCTTCATATGAAAATTCCTACACAACAGACTACCATGTAGAGCATACTTAGCCCATATAGGTATTAACATAGTTCTCATGTGCCCCATTTGTAAAAGGGATGAAGAGTCCACCACCCACATTTTCTTCAATTGCAAAACTGCTAAATTATTTTGGGATAGCTTGGGATGGTCAAATTTTTATAAACCAACGGGCAATCACTGGCTTTTTACAAGTGAAAGAGTTTGACTACACACTAAAAAATGTCAGTATTAATTGGAAATCCTTTTACCCTTTTGCCCTTTGAAATATTTGGTTGAATAGAAATAACAATAACAAAAACAAATACCGACTTCCCTATCAGCATCGATCATACTAAGCAAAGATCATTAGAATTTAAGCTTTTAACTGAGAGTAGTCACAACTTTATGAAGAAAAAAGACTATCAATATAGAAAATTACTATTAATATAAAGTGGCACGAATCGCTAAAAGGTGGTATATATAAAATATAGATGCGAGCTACAAGAATAGCAATCAAAAGAGTGGCCTAGGTGGTGTATTCAGAAACAGAAAAGGGAACTGGGTGGTAGGTTTGTAAAATCTACTCATACACATGATTCACTAAAAGCAAAACTCAAGGCCCTCTTTGAGGAACATAAAAAGAATGGAGAATGTTTCCACTAGAGATTGAAACAGATTCCACTGATCTATACAACAAGGTAATAGATTATATGAAGATATTGTTAATGCATGCAAGTTGTTAGTGCACCAGGAGAAGGAAGTGGTCCTCCGACACATTTTTCGGCGAGGGAATAAAATGACCCACCAACTATGAAAGGAGGCTGGTGCAGAGACAAGGATGAAGAACTATTATGCACAACCTCCATTTTCTGTTGAATCTTTTGTAATGAAGGACCAAAAGGAACAATGTGTTTTTGTTAAGTATTTAGCAAATGATGCTTGTAATGTACTAGCAAGCCTATATTCCCGTTTTCTAAAAAAAAGGACCTATAAGAAAATTATATTTTTATTTTTCAATTGGGAGTAAAGATCCTCATTTATTTTGTACCCTTTTTAAAAAAATAAGTGTAATTTGTAACCAAAGTACAAAAAACTACACATTCATTCTTCTTCTTCTTCTTCTTTTTTTTCTTTTTCTTCTTCTTCTTAGATGTTATGAAAAAAAGGTGACATTAGCAAAATAAATTTGTTAGATTTGTTGTTATTTGACAGATTGATAATTCGGGTCTTGAATTATGTGTTAGATTGTTAAAATTCGCAGAACAAATTTCTATTTCTAGGTAGTTTGCACTCCAGAGTAAAGAGTCTTAAGTGCATGCAAAAATTAGTTGCACTTCAAATCAATCAAGTCTTAAGTGCTTACAAAAATTAGTCGCACTGCAGCCTAAAAAAGTCAAAAGTGAATCCTAAGTTTGCAACTTCATAAGTGAATTTTTTCAGACCCGATAATTCTGAATTTAATTATAAAGCGAGTGAATTTATAATTTTTTTTTGCAATATCGGGGAATATGAAAATTTCCGACTGGAACGTATATAAGTAATAAGTATTTCGCATGTCCCATATTATATGAAAATATTGGATTGGATACAAAATTTAAGAATTGAAGAAAGATTTTTGAAACATGAGCAAAATATATGTAAAGTACCAAATAATTTTACGTAACTTTTTCATTTTCTTCTAAAATAATGACCTTTTAAAACAAGCGAGTCCAAACAAATTATGTATAAAATTAAATTTTTACAACAAGAAATATATCAATATCTTTTTTACATGTTAAAGGAGTGAGTGTAAAATGCGTTTGGAATAATTTAAAATGCTCATTGGGATAACTAAAGAACTTGAAAACTCTCCACCAAGGTGGTCCATAACAGATTTTATACTTATTCTTCATTCCCCTTTATATAAAAAAAAAAAATATTGTCCAATTTTCCTTCAGCTTCCATCTTGTTGTAGCAAAAAAGATTGAAAATGGGTTCAAGAACCCTAATCCAATTCCCAATTTTCTCACCACCTGCTTCACCACACAACCACCGACCAGCCACTGAAGTCCGCTTCTCCCGTTGGAACAACGCCAACGCCGAGAAATTCATCCGCCATGAACGATCTCAGAAGGAAGTCGAAGACGAAATCCGCTTCCATAAACGCTTCGATTCGGCTCTCAACATTGCCAATAATTACAACCCTGCTCCTCCAACCCCCATCACCGAAAAAAAAACCTTCAAGTCCATTGGCACTCCTTCATCTCCCTCTTCACCTTCCATCCCCGGAAAAAAATCAAAATATTCCAGGAACTTCCAGAAGAATACACACCCCGCATTTAAACCTTTTGTTAGACCCCGGAACATTCCAAAAGATTCTGGAGAAACAACAGAAAAATCAGCTATTGATATTAAAGTTGATGAAAATGGTGTTTGTTATGAATTCCCAGAAGCTCCTTTCGTGTATCAGTACAGTTATACTGAAACACCAAAGTTGAAGCCTAATAAGTTGCGTGAACCGTTAGTGTCGCCATTTGGACCGGAGTCAATGCGGAGGCCATGGACCGGTCGGAAACCATTGCCTCCGAGCAAGAAGAACCTTCCAGAATTTGATTCGTTTAAGCTTCCTCCGCCCCATAAAAAAGGGGTAAAGCCGGTTCAGGCTCCTGGACCATTCCTGGCAGGGTCCGGGCCCAAGTATGTTAGGTCTAGAGAGGAGGTATTGGGAGAGCCATTGACCAAGGAAGAAATAATGCAGCTTATAGATAGTTGTAAGAAAACAACACGGCAATTGAATATAGGTATATCAGTAGAGTTTAAGTTATATATATTACCAATGTAATAATTTTGTACACACAAGTAAGTCCGCATAAAAAGTAATATTGAAGTTTACTTGCCACAATAGGTAAAAATGACCTTATACTATAAAATTTCTGTTTTACATGACTTAAACTCATATCATTATGCCTCAGATTATTATTTTTTGATCATGGTGAACTGCATTGTGTGGTAGACTTGGGTGATTGTGTTTTGCCGTGAATTTGTTGTAGAATGTGAATCCTCTAAGGCAAAAAGGAGGACAGGTAGAAGTTTTTGGACCGTGAGTATATTGTATCAGTTAATGAATCAATTGTGCTTTAATCCCATATTTTTTGGAGTCAGTTTTATGCATCATTTACATTAGTTGTGTCGTCCATTTCATTCTGATACTGAATAGAGCAGAATGGATACATTGGCACATATACAAATGGTAATTTTTTTTTCTTTTAACTAAGTGGTTTGACATCTTATTATGGAAACATGCAATCACTAGGAGCACATCTCCTTCTTATTTTTGCAGTCTCCTTGATCAATGCCTAGGATATGCAGATTCTCCTAGTTCTATAAATCCTAATTGACATTTTACTCGTATAAATACCTAATTCATTTGCTTATTTTGCCTGTTTGCTTGAATCTATGGGTTTGATCGTTTGAGGAAAAAGAGAGGAAATGAGGATTTTTTTCCTTTTTCCTGAGGGAGGGGGATGTGTTCTGATACACACACACACACGCACACTATAATCAGGATGATTTCATATTTTCTTGTGTGTTCAAGGCTCTAAGTTCTCTTATTTTGAAATAGCTTATCAGGGTTCAATGTGAATAGCTCATTCTCATTATAAAAGCTTCTTTTGACCAAAGGTTTTCTCTTTTGTTAATTTCATTTCACTAGTGTTGGTAGTTGGAGTTACCTTAAGGTATATATGATCTTTGAAAAGCTCGTAAAATGCTTATTTTGTATTCGATCGTCTCGATTCATGACAAAAAGAATATGCTGACTCTGACTTTTGCTCTCTCATTGACTCTCCATACCTTTCTTGTTACCAGGCCGAGATGGCTTAACACATAACATGTTGGAGAATATCCATGCTCACTGGAAGCGGAAAAGGGTGTGCAAGATAAAATGCAAGGGAGTGTGTACTGTGGACATGGACAATGTTTGTGGCAAATTAGAGGTCGATGGTGTTAATATTTTTCCCCTTGCAAGTTGTTGTAGCTGTTTTGCTTCTTTGGAATATTGTCACTCTCTGGTGAACATAGGTCTTTGCAGAATTAAGCTCATTGTAAATTACTTTATTCCAAGCATCGGTAATTAACCTGTCATGTTGAAGCTTGTGGCGCAGAATCCAATATGTCGGGGTTTCCCCTGTAAAGAATCTGAATAATTCCAACACATTCACAAGATGAGTGTTGTGGAGATGTGGATGTTAAGATGGATGCGCAGTTATATAAGATTAGACAAGATTAGGAATTTGCCACATTCACTAGAAGGTGCAAGTAGCACACATTGAGGATAAAATAAGAGAGAGTCGCTTGAGATGGTTTGGTCATGTCCTGTATCGATCTCCAGATGCACCGATCTGTAGGTGTGAAGCCATAGTGACTGAAGGTGTTAAAAGGGTAAGGAAATGGACCTAAAATCACATGGAAGGAAGTTTTCTCAAAAGACCTACAATTCTTGGAATCTAGGGAACGATAGGGTATAATGGAAGAAACTGATCTCCATAGGTGTTACCAATTTGTTGGGAATATGTTATAGTCATGTTAGTACATTTTATATGGGTTTTATGCTTTCTAGGATCTCTTTAGATCTATTTGAGATTTTTATGCCAATAGAAATATAGAGAACGTTTAGTACTTGTTAATTTTAGCCTTAATTTTATTGTTACTTGTTACTATAACATTTGCGAATTTAAATGGAGAAACATGTTCAGTGAAACCGATCCCTTGAGGTGTAGTTGTTGTAAAGAACTTACAGATTACAATGAAGAAGTCCTCCTGACCAGATAATACACCTGCCATGTGGCATCCTGACCATGTCTCACATTGAAGACTAACTAGCACTTTCGACTATACAATCTTCATATAGCTTGATTATGGGATGAGATTTAAAGTTAATCATTTTTGTTGTTTCTCTCAAGTTGAAGCTGTTGTTTTTCTGACAGACGTCTCAGGCAGTTATTTGACATGGTTTCTTTTTTGATATCCTATGTACAGGAAAAGACAGGTGGGAGAATTATCTATCATAAAGGTGGTTTGATATACCTTTTCCGTGGTCGAAACTACAACTACAAGACTCGGCCACACTTTCCTCTCATGTTATGGCGGCCTGTGACTCCTGTATACCCAAGGTTGGTCCAACGAGTTCCCGAGGGTTTGACTTTAGAGGAAGCAACTGAAATGCGCAAAAAAGGACGCAATCTGATACCTATCTGCAAGCTTGGTCTGTGTTGCTTTAAATTTTGCTACTCTTGATTGATTCCGACCAAAACATCTCTCTGATAGTAAGTCTTGAATGTTTTGCAGGGAAAAATGGGGTGTATTGTGACCTTGCAAAGAATGTCAGAGAAGCATTTGAAGCTTGTGAATTGGTGCGTATAAATTGTCAAGGAATGAACCCAAGTGACTATAAGAAGATAGGTGCCAAGCTTAAGGTAAAACTATTTCCGGTAATAGTAAATCCTATAGTACGCTGTGAGGGGCTACAGGACACCCAAATTTATTGTTGGAAAAAGATAGAAGTGCAAGAAATTAATCACCTCATTGCTGTAAGTTGCTTAAGTTGCTTATCTTTCTGAACTGTAGGATCTTGTCCCATGTGTGTTAATCTCTTTTGAGCAAGAGCACATACTCATGTGGAGAGGACGGGATTGGGTATCCTCTCTACCTGACGACAAAGAGAAACCTGAGAGAAGGAAGGGTTCTAAAGCTGATAATGCTGCCAGCACTTACCGATCCTTTGAAGGCCAACTGGTTAAATCTACATCAGGAAATTCAAGCGTACTAATTACAGAAATGAATCCTTGCAATCTCAGTGCTAGCGTTTCTCCTCTGGTTGAGGAAGATGCAGAATCTGTAAGAAGCGATGTTACAGAGGAAGATGGATCAGAGGGTAACTATTTGGAATCTTCCAATAAGGTTCCTTTAGATGTTAGTGCTGTTACAACTACGGAGGAGATCAGTGGAAGTGAAAGCCCTCTTGTGTATGCAGGTGATGATACAGGTGACAATTCTAGAATTCTTAGCGAGTGCAAAACAAGGTTGGATGATTCAGTTGTGGTGCCAGAAAATGTGTTGAGAAGTGCTTCAGATGATGTAAACAAATGTGATTCCTCATCTTTGGTTCCGTTGACTGGTTACAAGGTGCATTCTGTATCCGAAGATACAAACCAGTGCTATCAGCTGGTAAGCTCAAGTGCACCCTGGACGGAGGGAATTTTACTACTTCGGAAGCAGGCTATTGAAAGTGGGAGTGCAGTCCTATTAGATGATTCTAGTCTGGATGCTGACATTGTGTACGAAAGGGCAGTTACACTCTCAAGGTCTGCCCCACCTGGACCAGTTTTTCAGCATCGGTCTAAGAAAGTGCCAGTTCAGAGACCTGAGGGAGAAGAAACTGGTGATTTGGAGGTACAAGGCACTAACAAGTCACTAACTTCGTCGAGAAAAGAAACTGTTTCAGGTAGAAGAGAAACTGCTGTTTCAGGTAGTAAAGTCAATTCAACAAAGAGTACTAGTAGAAAGGAGAAGATGAAGGGTATAAGAGAAGATTATCTGAATGTAGTACCAAAAGGAAGCTTAGGAGTAGATGAGCTTGCGAAATTACTAGCTTAGCTTGATGAATCAAGGATCAAGTCAAATAATTCTTTTGTATAATGTCAATATGTTATGGTTGGTATGTATTCTGTAATTTTCTTGTATACATCTTCTTGCCTTTTTTTTTTCTTTTGTTCACGTCGGTTTATTCTCTTAAAATATTTCTGCCATTTGATAATACATGTGTAAGCATAATTAAATGGTGAAACGACAATTTAGATGATTAAACATGATACTCCCTCCGGTCCAAAATAAGTGATTTTTTGCCTGTTTTCACGCATATTAAGAAATTCATCTTTTAGCATTAATTAGCAATGAAATTGACCATATTAACCTTCACTATCCCACTTAAATACTCCTAAAACATATTCCAACACAATTTACTCCAAGGGCAATATAGAAAAAAAAAAAAAAAATTCATTCTTGAATTTCGAAAAAATCACTTATTTTGGACCACTGAAAAAAGAGGTAAAAAATCACTTATTTTGGATCGGAGGGAGTAATAAACGATATTAGGAGACTGCAATTGAAAAATATGGATAAATGTTCATATAGTAAAGGGATCCATAATGCATTTACTCTAGTTACAAATAAATCAGAAAGCTAATTCATATTCCTTCCCCTCCCCCGGGGGGCAGTATCTTTTCCAGAACCAATGATTTTGCCAAAGCAAATATATTTCCTCAATCGGAACCTGCTTTGTCTCGGGCAAGAGGAAGAAGATGAAGCAGGTCATGATGATAATCAAGCCCGCGAACAAGAGAAAGATTCCATATTTGAGGTGACAGAGGGACACAAGGAAACACTGCGCAATGAGGGCTGTGAAGATCATATTGACACAGACCACGACACTCTGTCCTGCTGACCGTGTTTCGAGGGGAAAGAGTTCACTTGGAACCAGCCAACCTAAGGGACCCCAAGACCTACCATAAGCCACAACAAATATGCAGATTATGACTACAAGGAAGACACCAATTCCTTTAGGGAGGGCTTCACCTTCTCCGAACTTCAAAGCTAGAGTAACAGCAACTGCTACCTGTGGAACAAATTGTCAGTTAAATACACACTCATATGAAGCAGAAATATGTGATTTAAAAGCAGAAATTACCAAGACACAGATCATTTCAGCTCCAGCTTCAAGAAAGAAAGCTCTTCTTCCAAACTTGTCAACAAAAGCCATGGAAATGAATGTAGCTAGAACAAGTGCACCACTGGTGATAGCAGATGAATACAATGATGCTCCTGAGCCAAAGCCTAAGCTCTGAAAGATGACAGGGGCATAGAAAAGAATGGAGTTCATGCCAGTTAGCTGTTGGAATGCTGGGATTGCGAGTGCTCCTATTACCAATTGAGGACGGTTCTTCCTCTTGAGGAGGTTCCTGAATGGATGTTTTATGGCTCTCGCAGCATCACTTGCATCTTTAAGATCAGCAAACTCTGCATCAACTTTTGTGGTACCTCTAACTTTCTCCAACACTTGTCTTGCTTCCTCTAATCTACCCTGTTCAACCAGACTGTTTGGCGTCTCGGGAAGGAAAAGCCCACCAATGAACATTATTGCAGCAGGAACTGTGGCTAAGCCAAGGGATAATCTCCATCCCCATGGATGGATTTTGTCGGTTGCATAGTTGATAAAGTTGGCTATCAATATCCCCAAGCAAGTTGTGAGTTGAAAGAGTTGGTTGACTGCTCCTCGGACTTTTGCAGGTGCCATTTCTGAGAGATAGAGAGGAACTGCCTGGAAAGAATAGAGAGGAATTAATTGGGTCGTCGTATGTATGTACTGTTTAGAATGTATTGGGTGTATTAAGTTACCTGGTTGCCAAATCCAATGCCAACTCCAAGAAGACATCGACCAATGATGAGCATTGCAATGTTCTTTGCAAATGCATTCAGTATAGCACCAAGAAAGAAACTGACTGCTCCACAAAGTATACTGGCTCGACGGCCTTTGTTGCGTGTAACATATGAAGCACCAAATGTGGAAACAAGTGCAGCAAAGTACAATGAGGAAGTAAAGAGTGTGAGTATCTGATTGTCATATTTACAGTAGTCAGTTTCTTGGAGATGTGCATGCTTCCTTCTGTACACTTTTGGGAAGAACTCTTTCAAGAAATCATCCATCGAAGTCACCCCGCCTGAAACCAAAACAAACTTTGACTCCCTTTTTTTGCATACTCATTCCCTTTGCTTTATAAGATTTTCGTTATCCTTACTATCCCCAACCAAAAGGAGTGAAAGAGTAGACAAGAAAGTATCTAATTAAGATTAATTGCCCTACTTATAATACTCATCAGAGATTAAAAACTACTTGCTAGAATGGAATATTCTCCAACGTCAAACAAATATATTTTCTTTTACATATCAATTTTGAATTTGATGGACATGCTTTGCATTCCTAGATTTTAGAGTTTTAGCCTGCCTCATATTATTTTTAACCCATTTTTGTTTATGTGACTAGTATATGTTTTCACCATACTTAGATTAGACTTGTTCACTGTTAAAGGGAAAGGGTGGAAAGCACAAAAACACAATGGCACACTTGTAAAAACATAAGCTGAAAGTATTTGAGTTGAAAAAAATAGGGTGTTAATATACTCACCAGAAACACCAAGATCATACCCAAAAAGGGATCCTCCCATGGCTGCAATAACACAAGCAAAAACGAAATACCCAGTAATCCTATACTCATAAAGATGAGCTCTTGCTCCTCCTTTGTCATCACCAAATCCTCCACCAGCCATAGCTTTACACTTGCTTTACAAAATAATCTACTGCTATTTATGCATAGATTTACGCCTAAAAGGATAATATCAGAATACTCATATCCTGGATTTCAAAACATTGATGACAGCAATGGGATCTTATGGTCAACTATTAATGTGTAGGAAAAATATGGCAGGTTGCTTTCTTTATTTTCTAATTAGACAACTTGTTCTTCTTTATTTTCCTACCATTTTTGTCGCATTATTCTCGTTGACCCAACTGTCCTGACAATAGCGACTAATAGAAAATATTGCAATGGCAGTCTTTTCGGACTACGCACTTATACTTTCGGTTATGACTTCATTATCATTATATTATTCACATAGTAAAGATGCTTCCTTAAATCATCAAAAATGGAAAGACTATCCTCTGGTATTTAAAAAATTATTTGTTGCTAGTAATAGAAATAGGAACCATTTGGATAAGTATAACATTATAAATTAGATCATTATGTGTTTCCATACTTGCTTTATTAGTGTGATGAGCCTACCTGTAACTATTATGAAAAAGAAAAAGTAGTTTTATTAATTGATGGTAGTCATAAATATAAATCCGAAGAAATTATTAGTTGGATGTAGAAAAGTCAAACAGCTTATCTTTGTCCAATGTGTACCTCAAATAAATATGCTATGGACCTATATGTTGCTCTAATGCAAAAATATGGCCGTGTGCCTACAAAATTCTTCAAAAATAATGTAATCTTGAAGGATCTAATATGGGCGCGACAATCTTTTAAAGAGTCCGCGCAACATAATATGAAACAATGAAATATGAATTAAACCATATAACCAAAAAAATTTAAATATAAAATCATAACGTCTCAAATTTGTTTATTATTTACCTAGTAGGATAGAAAAAAATTCCGTAGAGAAGCAACACTAATTTTGAGCTATATATTTACTTACTTATTTATCTATCTATCTATATCTATCTATCTATCTATCTATTATTATTATTATTATTATTATTATTATTATTATTATTATTATTATTATTATTATTATTGTTATTATCTATTATTATTATTATTATTATTATTATTATTATTATTATTATTATTATTATTATTATTATTATTGTTATTATCTATTATTATTATTATTATTATTATTATTATAAAAGCACGAATAATTTATGCTAAATGTTGAACGACAAAAATATCCCCAAAACATTAGTCGACCTTTATAATCTTTTATATTTATATAATTTAAGAATAATTGTAAATCACCTGAGGCACGATTTTTTTACCATTTAAACTATACCTACACCGAGCCTACAAAGTCGCTTTTGGGTCAAATCTCCTCACCCCTAATTCTTCATCGTGGCCTACTTATATTATACCACAAATATGTCTAACTTTCTTCCTTTTTGTAGTGTACAAATAATTATTGTGATATTCCATAAACTAAAGACGGCAATCATTGTACTCGTGGAACTGCTTGTTTTCATAATGGAACATTAGAGCCTTACATTCAAATGTAGTCATGAATTCTCTTAATTTCTTGCATTGCACTATTTTTCAGGTATTATCTTTTGCAATTAGCAGAATAACTTTTTTAGGAATTATTACTATTAGTTATGTCATGGGCGGCTTTCCATCCATGCCCCATGACTCCTTGGACGCGTCCCGTGGCGTCCTAGCAAGCATCCCAACGCCTAGCGCCACGGACGGCCCCG